>CM064481.1:11274057-11536557 GCA_032716605.1 Paralithodes platypus
AATAATGGCTTGACCTTGTACTCGCAAACTAAAGAAGAAGAATTAATAGAGAATTTGGAATGTTGGTGATGAATTCAGTAAACGCAGCGACCATCGTACGATAACTTTCACTTTTAAAGGTGACTAGTAACAAATCAAATAGCAGCATTGAGAAAGTCCCTAATTTCAAGAAAAAGCAAACTTTCATAAACTTAAATCAAAGCTTAAAGAAACTGACTGGAGCTTTCTGACTAACATTTATAACGACAGAAATACATCTTGGGAGGGTTTCACAGACCACTTACCTTAAGGGCAGTGCAAGACTGCATACCATCGAATATACGGCGTCCAGGTACCATAATGATAAGCCCAAATGGGGGAATAAAGATATTGTCAGACTGGTATGCTTGCTAAACAAAAATGTGCTAATGAGAGATTAAAATCCTCACAAAATGACGAAGAACGGGTGAAAATTTGTAGAGCTACGACGCAAAGCCAAAAAGTTAATTAAGCAAAGTAAAAAAGGAACCTGGTTAGTTTACATGTTGCGAATCAAAAGTAAAAACAAACCCGAAAGAATTCTATAGTTATATCAGAAAGAAAAAAGTAGTGTACTTCAACTGTGGGACCGTTAGTCGATGAAAATGGAGAATACACCAAAGACGAAGTACAAAATGAGTAATGCCCTCAATACCTTCTTTTGCATCAGTGTTTACAACCGAAAGACCTCAGTGACTATCCCTACACCATCGCCGATTCAGATTGATAATTCAGATGTTCTAAGCAATATCACTGTTACAGAGTAGGAGAAGTATTGAATTGTTTAGATAAACTCAATGTAAATAAAAACGCCTGGACCTGATTACAATCTCGCCTAGAGTTCTAAAGGAATCTAAGGATGAGCTCTCCAAACCATTGACATGTTCTTCCAATGAATCCTTACAGTCTGGGACTATGACCTGATCAGTGGAAGCTAGCCAACTGTAAACACCGATATGCAAAAAAGGCAGCAAATCCCTACCCAGTCAACTATCGTTCTATTAGCTTAACCTCAATTGTATGTAAAATGAGCTAGAAACGGTCATAAGTGACAGACCTCGTAAATCATTTAGAGGCCAAATAAAATTACGTAAAAAGCATAGTCAACACGGCTTTCGTAAAAACGTTCCTGTTTAACAACACCTCTTAGACTTCTTCCACGATATCCTCAACCTCTACGATGAGAGTAAAGCTGTAGATATTATATTACCTTGATTTTCAAAAGGAGGCCTTTGACAAAGTTCCCCACAAACGTTTACGTGCTACAAAACTAAAAAGCGCATGGAATACAAGAACGGTGCGTGTTGAAATGGATAGAATAAATTGTCTCAGGCGACAGAAAGCAAAGAGTAAGTCATAAACGGTAAGGCAGTTCTAAATGGACCAATGTAAGTCAGCGGGGTACCCCAGGGATCGGTACTGAGGACCAATTATCTTTCTAAGTTTACATCAACAGAACATAGAATGAGGGTCTCACCTGTACAATCTCAAAATTTTGCTGACGATACAAAAATTGCAAATAGCGATACTCTCAAAAGAACAAGTTTATGATATGCAACACATCTAGGATAATTAATTGTCATGTTGGGTTGGGCCCAAATTTGGCAAATGAGTTTCAATGCGGATAAATGTAAAGTACTACATATCGGATACCTAAATGAGAAAGTCAAAAACTAATTCGATGAATGGCACTCTAGCTTAAGAATGTAAACAGAGAAACCGATCTGGGAGTAACCAATATCGAGTAACGCTAAAACCGATCAACAATGTTTCAGAAGTTTGTTTAAAGAAGGGCAAACAAAATAAATTGGCTTATAGGCAGGTCATTTGAGCAATAAATCCAAAGAAGGTTATCCTAAAACCCCTTTGTACAATTCCTTAGTCCGCCCTCTTCGTGGAATACTGCGTTTCAATCCTGGTGCCCTTATTACCACAAAAGATATAAACAATCTAGAACGAGTTCAACGTAGAGTTTGACCAAAATGAATACCTAGCCTAAAGAACAAACCATACGAAGAGCGTCTTAGAGAATTAAACCTATTTCCTTTAACCCAGCGCAGATTAAGAGGTGACTTAATTCAAGTGTTTCAAAATCATCAAAGTCATCGACAATATGAACTGGTAGTAAGTACTTCCACTATCGACCAGATCTAATTACACGCTGGGGAAACGGTTGCCAAAATTATTGGTAAATGCTTTTAAACTCCCACGAATCTAAGAATTTCTTCTTCAATCGTAGTTGTCAACTTGTGGAATGGGCTTCCCCAAAATAATGAAAAAAGATAAGGACGTTTAAGACTGCAGCACACCGTGAATGATTCATTTAAACTCCGCATCGACAAAATCTCTCCGCATCAAACCCCCGACTGACTGCGTTTGTAAATGGATTAACTTTATTTTATCCCCCCCTCAGTTACTAACCCATCGGTCCCCCTACTAACTTCCTAATCCTGTCCACGGACATTAGTTCCAGGGCAGTAGTTCCCTTTCCAATGTCTCCCTTACCACTCTAAACCACTGTTTTGGACACTTGATCCTCAGTGTTGTTTTGGAGGACAAGCAGCCTAGAAGGGTCACTAGACCTGTTGTTGCGTCATTTCCTTTGTACTCCTTTGTATACCTACCACACCGTTTCCGTCACCGTACCATCCTTCCGCACCTACCCCCGTCCTTCACAGTACAAACCCCGTCCTTCACCTACCACCCCTTCTCCCACCTACCACCCCGGCCCTGCAACGAACCCACTGCCCGCCCGACCACCCGTCACAGCACCTACCACCCCCGTCCTGCACAGAAACCCTGCCGATCACTACCACCCATTCCCTCACCTCTACTCCCCTTCCCATCAACCTACCACCCCGGCCTTCACATACAACCCCTTCCTCTCACCTACCACCCAGGTCGCGCACCGACCAACCCGGCCCTGCACCGACCCCCTGCCTAACAGTACCCACAGTCCCCCACCATACCACCCCTCCCCGCCCTACCCCCCCTTCCGTCACATACAAGCCCCGTCCGCGACCTACCACCCGTCCTCTCACCTACCTACCCCTTCACCTCACCAACACCCCTTGCCCTCACCTACCACCCCTTCCCCGAACCACCACCCCTGTTCCCTCACCTACCACCCCATGTTCCCGCCACCTGACCACCCCTTCCCATCACCGACCACCATACCTACAACCAACCTACGCGCCCATACAACCCGGCCCACGCACATACCAGCCCCTTCCTCTCACCTACCCCACCTCCTTCCCTCACCTACCACCCGTCCCTCAACTCACCCTTCCGCACCGAACACCCCGTCATCTCAACGACCACCCCTGCCCTAACCGACCACCCCAGGCCGTCACAGACAACCCCTTCCCTCACCTACCACCCCTTCCAGCACTTCCCACCCCCTTCCTTAAATACAACCACTTCCCTACCTACCACACCTTCTCTCAACAGACACCCTTCCTTCCAACAACAAATACCCTTCCTCTTCACCTACACCCATCCACCACTACACCCCCTCCGTCACATACAACCCCTTCCTCTCACCTCCCACCCCTGCCCGCACCGACACCCCATCCCTCACCTACCACCCCTTCCGCTCACCTACCAACCCCTTCCCGTCACGTACCACACGTCCTCACCGACCCACCCCTTCCCTACCTTACACCCCGTCTCGTCACCTAAACCCCTTCCTCGCACTACCACCCTGCCCCACCTACATCCCCTGCCCTCACCTACCACCCCTTCCTGTACATACACCCGTCTCCCCGCAACCTACCACACTCCCTCACCGAACCACCCGGCCCTCACCTACCACCCCTTCCTCTCACCTACCAACTGGCACTCAACTACCACCTGCCCTACTACCACCCCGTCCCTCACTACCACCCCTCCCTCACCAAACCCCTTCCCTCACATACAAACCCTTCACTACCAACCCTTCCCTCACCGACCAGCCGTCCCTCACCCGTACCACCCCTTCCGTCACACGGACAGCCCCCTCCTCCACCTACCACCCTTCCCTCACCTACCACCCCTTCCTGACCACCCTTCCCTCACTACCACCTTCCCGCACCTACCACCCCTTCCTCACACAACCCCTCCTCTCACCTACCACCCTTCCCTCACCTACTCCCCGCCCTACCTCACCCTCCTCACCACCCCCCCTCACCTACGCTCACACCACTTCCTCACCTACCACCCTTCTCACCTCCACCCCTTCCCTCACCTACCACCCCTCCCCCACCTACCACCCTTCCCTCACATACACCCTTCCCTCACCTAACATCCTCACCACTACCACTTCCCTCTCCACACCCCTTCACCTCACCCTTCCCTAAGACTCACACTCCCTCACCTACCACCCCCCTCACCTACCACCCAGTCCTCACCACCTTTCCCTCACAACACCCTCTCACCTACCCCTTCCCCTCACCTACCACCCTTCCCTCACCTACCACCTTCAATCCCTCCCTTCCTCACCTACACCCCCTCACCTACCACCCTTCCCTCACCTACCACCCTCCCTCACCTACCCACTTCCTTCACATACAATTCCCTCCCCTACCACCCCTTCCCTCACCTACCACCCCTCATCACATACTTACCTCACCACCACCCCTTCCCTCACCTACCACCCCTTCCTTCACATACAACCCCTTCCTCTCCCTACCACCCCATCCCTCACCTACCCCCTTCCTTCACTACAACCCTTCCTCTCACCTAACACCCCTTCCCCTCACCTACCACCCTTCCCTCACCTACCACCCCTTCCCTCACCTACCACCCTTCCCTCACTACCACCCCTTCCCTCACCTACCACCCTTCCCTCACCTCACCCTCCTCACCTACAACCTTCCCTTCACCTACCCCCTTCCTCACCCCCACCCCTTCCCTCACCTACCCCCCCCCCTTCCGACATACACCCTTCCCTCACCTACCACACACCTACCACCCCTGCCCTCACCTACCAACCTCACCTACCACTTCCCTCAACTACCACCCTCCTCCCTCACTACCACCCTCTCACCTACCACCCTTCCCCCACCTACCACACCCTCACCGACCACCCTTCCCTCACCTACCACCCTTCCCTCACCTCCACCCCGTCCTCACACACCACCCCGGCCCTCACACCACCCGCCCTCACTACCACCCCTTCACCTACCCCCTTCCCACCAACCACCCTTACCTCACCTACCACCCTTCCCTCACCTACCACCCTTCCCTCACCTACCAGCCCTCACCTACCACCCTGCCCTCACCGACCACGTCCGTCACAGACAACCCCCTCACCTACCACCCGCCGCCCTACCACCTTCCTCACCTACCACCTTCCCTCACCACCATTCCTCACATACAATTCCTCACTACCACCCCTTCCCTCACCTACCACTCTTCCCTCACCTACCCCCCTTCCCTCACTACCACCCCTTCCCTCACCTACCCCCTTCCTCACCTACCACTTCCCTCACCTACACCCCTTCCTTCACATTACAACCCCTTCACCTACAATCCTAACCTACCACCCTTCCCTCACCTACACCCCCTTCCCTCACCTACCACCTTCCCTCACCTACACCCTTCCCTCATACCACCCCCTTCCTCACCTACCACCCTTCTATCACTACCACCCCTTCCCTCACCTACCCCCCTTCCCGCACCTACCACCCCTCCTCATACCACCCCTCCCACACCTACCATTCCTCCACCCTACCACCCCTTCTACTCATCCTGCCCACCCCCTTCCCTCACCTACCACCCTTCCTCACCTACCATCCCTCTCACCTACCACCCCTTCCCTCACCTACCACCCCTTCTCACCTACCACCTTCCCTCACCTACCACCCCTTCCCTCACCTACCATCCACCCTTCCCTCACCTACCACACTCCCCTCACCTACCAACCCCTCACCTACCCCCCTTCCTCATACAATCATTAATACCCGTCCCTCACCTACCACCCCTTCCCTCACCTACCACTCTTCCTTCACCTACCACCCTTCCCTCACCTACCACCCCTTCCCTCACCAACCACCCTTTCCCTCACCTACCACCCTTCCCTCACCTACCACCCCCTTCCTTCACATACAACCCCTTCTTCTCACCTACCACCCTTCCCTCACCTACCACCCCCTTCCTTCATATACCACCCCTTCCCTCACCTACCACCCTTCCCTCACCTACCACCCCCTTCCTTCACATACAACCCCTTCCCTCACCTACCACCCTTCCCTCACCTACCACCCCTTCCCTCACCTACCACCCTTACCTCACCTACCACCCTTCCCTCACCTACCACCCTTCCCTCACCTACCACCCCTTCCCTCACCTACCACCCTTTCCCTCACCTACCACCCTTCCCTCACCTACCACCCCTTCCCTCACCTACCACCCTTCCTCTCACCTACCACCCTTCCCTCACCTACCACCCCTTCCCTCACCTACCCCCCTTCCCTCACCTACCACTTCCCTCACCTACCACCCTTCCCTCACCTACCACACCCCTTCCCTCACCTACCACCCTCCCTCACCTACACCCTTCCCTCACCTACCACCCTTCCTTCATACAACCCCTTCCTCTCACCTACCACCCCTTCCCTCACCTACCACCCCTTCCCTCACCTACCACCCTTCCCTCACCTACCACCCTTCCCTCACCTACCACCCTTCCTTACAACCTCCCTCTCACCTACCCCCCTCACTCACCTACCACCCTTCCCTCACCTACCACCCTTCCCTCACATACCACCCCTTCCTTCACATACAATCCCTTCCCTCACCTACCACCCTTCCCTCACCTACCACCCTTCCCTCACCTACCACCCTTCCCTCACCTACCACCCCTTCCTCACCTACCACCCTTCCCTCACTACCCCCTTCCCTCACCTACCACCCCTTCCTTCACTACAACCCTTCCTCACCTACCACCCTTCCTTCACCGACCACCCTTCCCTCACCTACCACCCTTCCCTCACCTACCACCCTTCCCTCACCTACCACCCTTCCCTCACCTACCACCCCCTCCCTCCCCTACCGACCCTTCTCACTACACCCCTTCCCTTACCTACCACCCCTTCCTCTTACCTACCATCCTTCCCTCACCTACCACCCCTTCCCTCACCTACCACCCTTCCCTCACCTACCACCCTTCCCTCACCTACCACCCCTTCCTTCACATACAACCCCTTCCTCACCTACCACCCTTCCCTCACCTACCACCCTTCCCTCACCTACCACGCTTCCCTCACCTACCCCCTTCCCTCACCTACACCCCTTCCCTCACCTACCACCCCTTCCCTCACCTACCACCCTTCCTCACCTACACCCCTCCCTCACCTACCACCCCTTCCCTGACCTACCACCCTTCCCTCACATACCACCCCTTCCTTCATATACAATCCCTTCCTCTCACCTACCACCCTTTCCTCACCTACCACCCCTTCCCTCACCTACCACCCCTTCCCTCACCTACCACCCTTCCCTCACCTACCACCCCTTCCCTTACCTACCACCCTTCCCTCACCTACCACCCTTCCCTCACCTACCACCCTTCCCCTCACCTACCACCCTTCCCTCACCGACCACCCTTCCTCACCTACCACCCCTTCCCTCACCTACCACCCTTCCCTCACCTACCACCCTTCCCTCACCTACCACCCCTTCCCTCACCTACCACCCCTTCCCTCACCTACCACCCTTCCCTCACCTACCACCCCCTTCCCTCACCTACCACCCCTTCCCTCACCTACCACCCCTTCCCTCACCTACCACCCCTTCCCTCACCTACCACCCCTTCCCTCACCTACCACCCCTTCCCTCACCTACCACCCCTTCCCTTCACCTACCACCCCTTCCCTCACCTACCACCCTTCCCTCACCTACCCCCCTCCTCACCTACCATCCCTCACCTACACCCTTTCCTTCACATACAACCCCTTCCTCTCACCTACCACCCATTCTCTCACCTACCACCCCTTCCCTCACCTACCACCCCTTCCTTCACATACAACCCCTTCCTCTCACCTACCACCCCTTCTCTCACCTACCACCCCTTCCCTCACCTATAATAATGTGCTTGACCTTGTACTCGCAACTAAAGAAGAATTAATAGAGAATTTGAATGTTGGTGATGAATTCAGTAACAGCGACCATCGTACGATAACTTTCACTTTAAAGTTTACTAGTAACAAATCAAATAGCAGCATTGAGAAAGTCCCTAATTTCAAGAAAGCAAATTTTCATAAACTTAAATCAAAGCTTAAAGAAACTGACTGGAGCTTTCTGACTAACAATAACGACATAAATACATCTTGGGAGTGTTTCACAACCACTTACCTTAAGGCAGTGCAAGACTGCATACCATCGAATATACGGCGTCCAGGCCATAATGATAACTCAAATGGTGGAATAAAGATATTTCAGACTGTCTGCTTGCTAAAAAAATTGCTAATTATAGATTAAAATCCTCACAAAATGACGAAGAACGGGTGAAATTTGTAGAGCTACGACGCAAAGCCAAAAAGTTAATTAAGCAAAGTAAAAAGACCCTGGAGTTACATGTTGCGAATCAAAGTAAAACAAACCCGAAAGAATTCTATAGTTATATCAGAAAGAAAAAAGTAGTTACTTCAACTGTTGGACCGTTAGTCGATGAAAATGGAGAATACACCAAAGACGAAGTACAAATGAGTAATGCCCTCAATACCTTCTTTGCCTCAGTGTTTACAACCGAAGACCTCAGTGATATCCCTACACCATCGCCTATTCAGATTGATAATTCAGATGTTCTAAGCAATATCACTGTTACAGAGAGAGAAGTATTGAATTGTTTAGATAAACTCAAGGTAAATAAAACGCCTGGACCTGATACAATCTCGCCTAGAGTTCTAAAGGAAGCTAAGGATGAGCTCTCCAAACCACTGACATTGTTATTCAATGAATCCTTACAGTCTGGGACTATGCCTGATCAGTGGAAGCTAGCCAACGTAACACCGATATTCAAAAAAGGCAGCAAATCCCTACCCAGTAACTATCGTTCTATTAGCTTAACCTCAATTGTATGTAAAATGCTAGAAACGGTCATAAGTGACAGACTCGTAAATCATTTAGAGGCAAATAACTTACTTAAAGATAGTCAACACGGCTTTCGTAAAAAACGTTCCTGTTTAACAAACCTCTTAGACTTCTTCCACGATATCCTCAACCTCTACGATGAGAGTAAAGCTGTAGATATTATATACCTTGATTTTCAAAAGGCCTTTGACAAAGTTCCCCACAAACGTTTACTGCTAAAACTAAAAGCGCATGGAATACAAGACGGTGTGTTGAAATGGATAGAAAATTGGCTCAGCGACAGAAAGCAAAGAGTAGTCATAAACGGTAAGGCATCTAAATGGACCAATGTAAGTAGCGGGGTACCCCCGGGATCGGTACTAGGACCAATTCTCTTTCTAATTTACATCAACGACATAGATGAGGGTCTCACCTGTACAATCTCAAAATTTGCTGACGATACAAAAATTGCAAATAGCGTACTCTCAAAAGAACAAGTTGATGATATGCAACACAATCTAGATAAATTGTCATGTTGGGCCCGAATTTGGCAAATGAGTTTCAATGCGGATAAATGTAAAGTACTACATATCGGATACCTAAATGAGAAAGCAAACTATTCGATGAATGGCACTCAGCTTAAGAATGTAAACAGAGAAACCGATCTGGGAGTAACAATATCGAGTAACCTAAAACCGAGTCAACAATGTTCAGAAGTTGTTAAGAAGGCAAACAAAATAATTGGCTTTATAGGCAGGTCATTTGAGCATAAATCCAAAGAAGTTATCCTAACCCTTTACAATTCCTTAGTCCGCCCTCTTCTGGAATACTGCGTTCAATCCTGGTGCCCTTATTACCAAAAAGATATAAACAAGCTAGAACGAGTTCAACGTAGAGTTACCAAAATTATACCTAGCCTAAAGAACAAACCATACGAAGAGCGTCTTAGAGAATTAAACCTATTTCCTTTAACCCAGCACAGATTAAGAGGTGACTTAATTCAAGTGTTCAAAATCATCAAAGGCATCGACAATATGAACTGTAGTACCGGGTAGCTCACTATCGACCAATCTAATTACACGCGGGGAAACGGTTGCAAAATTATTGGTAAATCTTTTAACTCCCACGAATCTAAGAATTTCTTCTTCAATCGAGTTGTCAACTTGTGGAATGGGCTTCCCCGAGACGTTATAGACTGCAGCACCGTTGATTCATTTAAACGCCGCATAGACAAATATCTCGCATCAAACCCCCGACTGACTGCGTTTGTAAATGATTAACTTTATTTTATCCCCCCCTCAGTTACTAACCCATCTGTCCCCTACTAACTTCCTAATCCTGCCACGGACATTAGTTCCAGGGCAGTAGTTCCCTTTCCAATGTTCCCTTACCCACTCTAAACCACTGTTTGGACACTTGATCCTCAGTGTTTTGGAGGACAAGCAGCCTAGAAGGGTCACTAGACCTGTTGTTGCTTGATTTCCTTTGTACTCCTTTGTACCTACCACCCTTCCCTCACCTACCATCCTTCCCTCACCTACCACCCCTTCCTTCACATACAACCCCTTCCTCTCACCTACCACCCCTTCCCTCACCTACCACCCCTTCCCTCACCTACCACCCTTCCCTCACCTACCACCCTTCCCTCACCTACCACCCCTTCCTTCACATACAACCCCTTCCTCTCACCTACCACCCCTTCCCTCACCTACCACCCCTTCCCTCACCTACCACCCCTTCCTTCACATACAACCCCTTCCTGTCACCTACCACCCCTCCCCTCACCTACCACCCCTTCCTTCACATACAACCCCCTCCTCTCACCCTCCACCCCTTCCCTCACCTACCACCCTTCCCTCACCTACCACCCCTTCCTCTCACCTACCACCCCTTCCTCTCACCTACCACCCTTCCCTCACCTACCACCCCTTCCTTCACATACAACCCCTTCCCTCACCTACCACCCTTCCCTCACCTACCACCCCTTCCTTCACATACAACCCCTTCCTCTCACCTACCACCCCTTCCCTCACCTACCACCCCTTCCCTCACCTACCACCCTTCCCTCACCTACCACCCCTTCCCTCACCTACCACCCTTCCCTCACCTACCACCCCTCCCTACACATACAACCGCTTCCTCTCACCTACCACCCCTTCCCTCACCTACCACCCCTTCCCTCACCTACCACCCCTTCCTTCACATACAACCCCTTCCTCTCACCTACCACCCTTCCCTCACCTACCACCCCTTCCCTCACCTACACCACTTCCCCTCACCTACCACCCTTCCCTCACCTACCACCCCTTCCCTCACCTACCACCCTTCCCTCACCTACCACCCCTTCCCTCACCTACCACCCTTTCCCTCACCTACCACCCTTCCTTCACAAACCACCTCTTCCTCTCACCTACCACCCCTTACCTCACCTACCACCCCTTCCCTCACCTACCACCCCTTCCCTCACCTACCACCCCTTCCCCTCACCTACCACCCTTTCCTCACCTACCACCCCTTCCCTCACCTACCACCCCTTCCCTCACCTACCACCCATTCCCTCACCTACCACCCCTTCCCTCACCTACCACCCCTTCCCTCACCTACCACCCCTTCCCCTCACCTACCACCCCTTCCCTCACCTACCACCCCTTCCCTCACCTACCACCCTTCCCTCACCTACCACCCCTTCCCTCACCTACCACCCATTCCCTCACCTACCACCCCTTCCCCTCACCTACCACCCCTTCCTTCACATACAACCCATTCCCTCACCTACCACCCCTTCCCTCACCTACCACCCCCTTCCTTCACATACAACCCCTTACCTCACCTACCACCCCTTCTCTCACATACCACCCCTCCCCTCACCTACCACCCCTTCCTTCACATACAACCCCTTCCTCTCACCTACCACCCCTTCCCTCACCTACCACCCCTTCCCTCACCTACCACCCCTTCCCTCACCTACCACCCTTCCCTCACCTACCACCCTTCCCTCACCTACCACCCCTTCCTTCACATACAACCCCTTCCTCTCACCTACCACCCCATCCCCTCACCTACCACCCTTCCCTCACCTACCACCCCCTTCCTTCACATACAACCCCTTCCTCTCACCTACCACCCTTCCCTCACCTACCACCCCTTCCCTCACCTACCACCCCTTCCCCTCACCTACCACCCCCTTCCCCTCACCCACCACCCCCTTTCCCTCACCTACCACCCCTTCCCTCACCTACCACCCCTTCAACTCATCTACAACCCCCTTCCCCTCACCTACCACCCCTTCCCTAACCTTCCACCCCTTCCCCTCAACTACCACCCTTTCCCCTCACCTAACACCCATCCCCTCACCAACCACCCCCCATCTCCTCACGTATACTTCGGGAGGGTCTGTAGGCAGCCACATACCTTACCTCCGGCCCTGCCCACTGCCCAAAATGTACAAATATTATATTAGATTAGATTAACCTAACTTAACCTAACCTAATCTAACCTAACCTAACCCAACCCTAATATAATATAATATAATATAACATAACACAAATAACAAAATAAAAATATAAAAATACACTAAATATCGAGTGGGATCGAACACTGGATTTCTGGGTGCCGGGCGAGAGCGCTACTGACTGAGCAACAGAGCGAGTTAGCAGTGACGGTTTGAAGGGTATATTTAAACACGGGAAACGGGGGGCGGGGCCAAGGGAGGCTTACATTTTTGCGCATGCGTAGAGGGTAAGGTATGTGGCTGCGTACATCCCCTCCCGTATACTTCCCTCCTCCCTCGCCTCCCCTAAGCCTATTATAACATTGTCAGCGGCCCCTACATCACCTTTATCGTGGTTCTATGTAAATACTGTGATCCCAAAGTGCCGTTCCTCACCCGTAGACTTGGCACCTTCTCTCCCACAAATACCACCATCATCGCTCGTGTGGTGCCTTACTTTGAAATGCCTCTGATTTTTGTCTTAATGTTGATATGACACTGCAAATATTCAACACTATAAACATCTCTCTCTAACACCATCCCTACTGTATTTTGGCTTACTTGTTTGTCTTTTTATTCATTTATGTCCTGTTGTTCTCAAAAACTGTGCTTCCGTGCTGACTCCCTGCCTATGCAAACTCTTTCGTCTCTGTATATCCTCTAACGTCTTCCCTTCATGCTGGAGGTTTGTTCACATTCAACCTGTCCCAAAGAAGGGTGACCGCTCGCAACCCTTCAACTATCGTCCAATTGCTCTCATCTCATGTCTTTCTAAAGTTTTTGAAACTATTCTTGCTTCCAAATTTCTTAAGCATTTCTCTTCTCATAATCTGCTCTCAGATCACCAGTATGGCTTCCTTAAGGGTCGCTCTACTGGTGATCTTCTTTCATATCTTACTAACTCTTGGTCATCCTCCTTTTGGGACTTCGGCGAGACTTTTTCTATTGCACTAGACATATCGAAAGCCTTCGATAGAGTCTGGCACAAATCTTTAATTTCTAAACTACCCTCCTTCGGTTTCTATCCCTCCATCTGTGCCTTTGTCTCTAATTTCCTTTCCGGCCATTCCATAGCCGCGGTTGTGGATGGCCATTGTTCACTTCCTCACCCTATAAACTCCGGTGTTCCTCAGGGCTCTGTCCTATCTCCTATTCTCTTTCTAATTTTTATAAATGATCTCCTCAACTATACCTCAATTCCCATCCAGTCATACGCAGACGACTCAACCTTACACTACTCCATTAGTTTTTCAGAACGCCCCAGCCAGCATTCCCTCAACGACACGCGTAATGAAGCCATAGAACTCTTAAATTCTGATCTAAAGTCTATCTCCAATTGGGGCAGAGAAAACCTTGTTACCTTTAATGCTTCCAAAACCCAATTTCTCCATCTATCTACCCGTATGGAAATCCCAGCGGACTATCCCTTATGCTTCAACAATACAAAAATCAATCCTTCATCTGCTCTCAATATTCTTGGTGTCTCTTTTTCTTCTGCTCTCAGTTAGAAGGACCATATTACCAGTCTTGCTAAGGCAGCCTCCCAGAAGCTGGGTGTGCTCAACTGCCTTTGGTGGTTCTTTTCCCCTGCACAGCTTCTTGCTCTGTACAGGGGCATCGTGCGTCCTTGTATTGAGTATTATTCACATGTGTGAGGAGGTTCCTCTCACACCGCTCTCCTAGACAAAGTTGAAAGGAAGGCCTTTTATACCATTAACTCCCTTCTACTCACCAACTCTCTGCAATCTCTCTCTCTCCGCCGCAATGTTGCATCTCTCTCGCTATTCCATGGCTACTATAATAATCAGTGTTCCTCAGAGCTTTCCCAGTGTATACCACCTCCTTTACGTAGGGCATGTGGTACCCGTCTTGCAACTCAATCCCACCCCTACTCTGTGCAACTCTCCAACCCGAGAGTGAAACGTTACTCTCAGTCTTTCTTCTACTCAAGAGCTGAGCTCTGGAACTCTCTCCCAGAATCAGCCTTTCCCACTTCCTATGACTTAAATTGCTTCAAACTCCGTGTGTCCAGGCATTTTGGCTCGAACGTTCCTTGATTTTGACCCTGTCACTCTTTCAACTATGGGGATGGCACTCGCTATAGGCAGTTCTGCCGTTTGCCTTCCTCAATCACATAGAAAGAAAAAAAAAAAATATATATATATATATATATATATATATATATATATATATATATATATATATATATATATATATATATATATATATATACAGTATATATATAATATGTCGAGGCCTGATTTCGACATACAGTCATCTAGTGACTACTAATGTGTATATTGAATAAACATAGGAAAATAGAATAAGTAGAAGAGAGTGTAGGAAGTAAATGAATAAAGGAGATTCTTCCCTCCCTTCTCTCTTCCTTCTCTCCCCTCATATAAATGAATAAAGGAGATTCTTCCCTCCCTTCTCTCTTCCTTCTCTCCCCTCATATAAATGTTTATGTGAACGTCACTGACCTGTGACAAATGGATTTTAGTTGAATGTTTATATAAGTGTAATAAAGAAACCTGTGAGTTGTAATACTTATTTATATGTACAATATATTAGGATGTTTTTTGATGACTTATTGATCAGCTGAAATTAGAGATATATACTGTGAATATACATTAAATGAGCTCTACACGTTAATGTAAACAAGTGGAGATGTCAGTTACTATATACAAAAGCCCTCTTCACAGAGTGAGTCATAGGCCTACCCTAATCAAGCCTACTGTTACATGGAGTTACAAGCTTGTAGTTGTTCATATAGCAAACAGCTATACAGCAATAATTACAGCTGTTCAGAGACCATACCATCTTTGGTAGTGGATAAAGTTTCACAGGTTACAATATAGGAGTTGTTCAATCTCTAAGGAGGTATTAGGATTCAGTAAAACCCCGGTCTCAGCTGAGGGCGCATCAACAGCTCTCCAGCTCCATCCACCTCTCCACCTAACTCCACTTCATCATGGAGATCCACCTGGAGAACAGAGTCCACACAACCATGTCACTCAAATTCATTGTACGTACAATTCAATATAATAATTGAAGTGATAGTATTGGTTGAAACTAAGAAACGGAATTATTAATCTTCTATAATATGTGTTAGTTAAACCAAGTCAGTATTGGTCAAGTATTCATTCGAATATAATATGTGTTAGTTAAACCAAGTCAGTATTGGTCAAGTATTCATTCGAATATAATATGTGTTAGTTAAACCAAGTCAGTATTGGTCAAGTATTCATTCGAATATAACCAGATAATTTATACAACTTGTTATTATGTGTAACCTCATAAATACAACCATAAAAACAAAAATGTAAATTACAAAACTCCAAATCATTTGTTTTTAATATCCGATATTAATATAGGTGTATTTATAATTGTACTCCAACAGTGTAATCAATTATCATAGTTCTTGCTTGGCTAGAAGTACAAAAATATTACTTACATCTCGAGTTAAACTACGAGGCTTAAAAATACGATAGATATGTCTAACTATCAACAGAGATTGGAGTATGACCATACAATGATATATATATAAAGTAACTCATGAGATCCTATAATAATCTTGGAATTGCTTAAACTTAATTGTGTATTCACTCAAATAACCTCTTGGCCACTTAAAAGTAAAGTCACAACCTTGATTATACCATTGGATTTAAATATAATATATAGAGTGAAAACCGATATACGATAAATATATATACTGTATATACTGTATATATATATATATATATATATATATATATAATTATTATATTGTAAGGTCATGTTATACTGTACATGTTCGACACTTAATTTAATGTATAAGATACATGCACACTAGATGTAGTAATATGTAGAGCATACATTAATTTATCATCACACAAATAGACATACATTGATGTTATTGACCACATCAAACCATACAAAGCTATTATAATACAGATTAGCATGTGATCCAATTGATTATAACATTCGGTATAACCAAACATACTATTATGTACACAATAGAAATACACGCGTGACATATACAAGTACAGTAGGTTACACAAAAAGCCACTACATATTATCTTAACATTTTACGTACCGGCGACGTCCTTATTACTTTATTCTGGCTACTATTAGATGATATTATTCTGACTACTATTATTACTTTATTCTGGCTACTATTATTACTTTATTCTGGCTACTATTATTACTTTATTCTGGCTACTATTATTATTATGGCTACTATTATTACTTTATTCTGGCTACTATTATTACTTTATTCTGGCTACTATTATTACTTTATTCTGGCTACTATTATTACTTTATTCTGGCTACTATTATTACTTTATTCTGGCTACTATTATTACTTTATTCTGACTACTATTATTACTTTATTCTGGCTACTATTATTACTTTATTCTGGCTACTATTATTACTTTATTCTGGCTACTATTATTACTTTATTCTGGCTACTATTATTACTTTATTCTGGCTACTATTATTACTTTATTCTGGCTACTATTATTACTTTATTCTGGCTACTATTATTACTTTATTCTGGCTACTATTATTACTTTATTCTGGCTACTATTATTACTTTTATTCTGGCTACTATTATTACTTTATTCTGGCTACTATTATTACTTTATTCTGGCTACTATTATTACTTTATTCTGGCTACTATTATTACTTTATTCTGGCTACTATTATTACTTTATTCTGCTACTATTTTACTTTATTCTGTCTACTATTATTACTTTATTCTGGCTACTATTATTACTTTATTCTGGCTACTATTATTACTTTATTCTGGCTACTATTATTACTTTATTCTGGCTACTATTATTACTTTATTCTGGCTACTATTATTACTTTATTCTGGCTACTATTATTACTTTATTCTGGCTACTATTATTACTTTATTCTGGCTACTATTATTACTTTATTCTGGCTACTATTATTACTTTATTCTGGCTACTATTATTACTTTATTCTGGCTACTATTATTACTTTATTCTGGCTACTATTATTACTTTATTCTGGCTACTATTATTACTTTATTCTGGCTACTATTATTACTTTATTCTGGCTACTATTATTACTTTATTCTGGCTACTATTTATACTTTATTCTGGCTACTATTATTACTTTATTCTGGCTACTATTATTACTTTATTCTGGCTACTATTATTACTTTATTCTGGCTACTATTATTACTTTATTCTGGCTACTATTATTACTTTATTCTGGCTACTATTATTACTTTATTCTGGCTACTATTATTACTTTATTCTGGCTACTATTATTACTTTATTCTGGCTACTATTATTACTTTATTCTGGCTACTATTATTACTTTATTCTGGCTACTATTATTACTTTATTCTGGCTACTATTATTACTTTATTCTGGCTACTATTATTACTTTATTCTGGCTACTATTATTACTTTATTCTGGCTACTATTATTACTTTATTCTGGCTACTATTATTACTTTATTCTGGCTACTATTATTACTTTATTCTGGCTACTATTATTACTTTATTCTGGCTACTATTATTACTTTATTCTGGCTACTATTATTACTTTATTCTGGCTACTATTATTACTTTATTCTGGCTACTATTATTACTTTATTCTGACTACTATTATTACTTTATTCTGGCTACTATTATTACTTTATTCTGGCTACTATTATTACTTTATTCTGGCTACTATTATTACTTTATTCTGGCTACTATTATTACTTTATTCTGGCTACTATTATTACTTTATTCTGGCTACTATTATTACTTTATTCTGGCTACTATTATTACTTTATTCTGGCTACTATTATTACTTTATTCTGGCTATTATTACTTTATTCTGGCTACTATTATTACTTTATTCTGACTACTATTATTACTTTATTCTGGCTACTATTATTACTTTATTCTGGCTACTATTATTACTTTATTCTGGCTACTATTATTACTTTATTCTGGCTACTATTATTACTTTATTCTGGCTACTATTATTACTTTATTCTGGCTACTATTATTACTTTATTCTGGCTACTATTATTACTTTATTCTGGCTACTATTATTACTTTATTCTGGCTACTATTATTACTTTATTCTGGCTACTATTATTACTTTATTCTGGCTACTATTATTACTTTATTCTGGCTACTATTATTACTTTATTCTGGCTACTATTATTACTTTATTCTGGCTACTATTATTACTTTATTCTGGCTACTATTATTACTTTATTCTGGCTACTATTATTACTTTATTCTGGCTACTATTATTACTTTATTCTGGCTACTATTATTACTTTATTCTGGCTACTATTATTACTTTATTCTGGCTACTATTATTACTTTATTCTGGCTACTATTATTACTTTATTCTGGCTACTATTATTACTTTATTCTGGCTACTATTATTACTTTATTCTGGCTACTATTATTACTTTATTCTGGCTACTATTATTACTTTATTCTGGCTACTATTATTACTTTATTCTGGCTACTATTATTACTTTATTCTGGCTACTATTATTACTTTATTCTGGCTACTATTATTACTTTATTCTGGCTACTATTATTATTACTTTATTCTGGCTACTATTATTACTTTATTCTGGCTACTATTATTACTTTATTCTGGCTACTATTATTACTTTATTCTGGCTACTATTATTACTTTATTCTGGCTACTATTATTACTTTATTCTGGCTACTATTATTACTTTATTCTGGCTACTATTATTACTTTATTCTGGCTACTATTATTACTTTATTCTGGCTACTATTATTACTTTATTCTGGCTACTATTATTACTTTATTCTGGCTACTATTATTACTTTATTCTGGCTACTATTATTACTTTATTCTGGCTACTATTATTACTTTATTCTGGCTATTATTACTTTATTCTGGCTACTATTATTACTTTATTCTGGCTACTATTATTACTTTATTCTGGCTACTATTATTACTTTATTCTGGCTACTATTATTACTTTATTCTGGCTACTATTATTACTTTATTCTGGCTACTATTATTACTTTATTCTGGCTACTATTATTACTTTATTCTGGCTACTATTATTACTTTATTCTGGCTACTATTATTACTTTATTCTGGCTACTATTATTACTTTATTCTGGCTACTATTATTACTTTATTCTGGCTACTATTATTACTTTATTCTGGCTACTATTATTACTTTATTCTGGCTACTATTACTTTATTCTGGCTACTATTACTTTATTCTGGCTACTATTACTTTATTCTGGCTACTATTACTTTATTCTGGCTACTATTATTACTTTATTCTGGCTACTATTATTACTTTATTCTGGCTACTATTATTACTTTATTCTGGCTACTATTATTACTTTATTCTGGCTACTATTATTACTTTATTCTGGCTACTATTATTACTTTATTCTGGCTACTATTATTACTTTATTCTGGCTACTATTATTACTTTATTCTGGCTACTATTATTACTTTATTCTGGCTACTATTATTACTTTATTCTGGCTACTATTAGTTTATTCTGGCTACTATTATTACTTTATTCTGGCTACTATTATTACTTTATTCTGGCTACTATTATTACTTTATTCTGGCTACTATTATTACTTTATTCTGGCTACTATTATTACTTTATTCTGGCTACTATTATTACTTTATTCTGGCTACTATTATTACTTTATTCTGGCTACTATTATTACTTTATTCTGGCTACTATTATTACTTTATTCTGGCTACTATTATTACTTTATTCTGGCTACTATTATTACTTTATTCTGGCTACTATTATTACTTTATTCTGGCTACTATTATTACTTTATTCTGGCTACTATTATTACTTTATTCTGGCTACTATTATTACTTTATTCTGGCTACTATTATTACTTTATTCTGGCTACTATTAGATGATATTATTCAGTTAAAAAGAGCCTCTAGTAATTTACAGGCATCGAACAATCTCTCTTAACCCTTCTCACTACCACAGATCCTTTTTAACCTGCACAAAATTGTCTAAATATAGCTAGAATACAATGAAAAAGACGTCGCCGTACAGATAGGGTTAATGATTTTCTTAATGCATTTCAGTACAAAATCAAGATGCTCCATTTTTCTTCCCACTTCCTATTTCTCTGATAACTCTTAAGGGGAAATGGGTCGTTTTTCTTGACCCCCTTCTCCCTCATGTTTAGCCCATTAATATTCAGATTTTGAGACGTTCGACCCCTTAGTTTGGTGACTTTAAGACCGATCGCCCTTTTTGTTGTCAATATTAAGGCTTTTCGTGTCATCTAGGTGTCGTGTCATCTAGGTGTCGTGTCATCTAGGTGTCGTGTCATTTAGGTGTCGATTTTTTTCCTGGCGAGCTATAGCGAGCCTGTATTTTAAGAGGAACTGGCCTTCGGCCGCGACATTTTTCTATCGAAAAAGGTAAAAATTTATCTTGAAGGAGAGTCTTGGGCTGGTGTTGTTTTAATCAGGCTTGATGGATTCCTAGGGAGGTAACTAACAACATATAAAAAGATAAATATATAAGCAAATATATTGAGTCGCTCCTAAGCTGGTGAGTATAATATATCGGAAAATTACCGTGATCCACCTATAGTATAATCATCTATTAATGTAATCAAATATATATTATTATTCTTGCTCGGCTATTTTATGATAACCATTTGTTTCTTGTTAAAATAGTAATGCTATTTATATACAGTATGATATCACTCTACAGGTAATTCTCAATATTTCCCATATCCTTCAAAACTACCTGTACCTATAACAAAACAAATCAAATATATAATTATATTAAAATATATAAATAAATATATAAGATCTCACTTTTTATGACGCCTTTTTCTTTCATTTATTTGCTGGTCTTTTAATTTGTTTATTTTATATTTGTTTTCATTGCTAAGTTTATCTTAGCCACGGCCTATTGAACACATTACTCCAGTACAATACCCATGTCCTAAACTATTGAACACATTACTCCAGTACAATACCCATGTCCTAAACTATTGAACACATTACTCCAGTACAATACCCATGTCCTAAACTATTGAACACATTACTCCAGTACAATACCCATGTCCTAAACTATTGAACACATTACTCCAGTACAATACCCATGTCCAATACCCATGTCCTAAACTATTGAACACATTACTCCAGTACAATACCCATGTCCTAAACTATTGAACACATTACTCCAGTACAATACCCATGTCCTAAACTATTGAACACATTACTCCAGTACAATACCCATGTCCTAAACTATTGAACACATTACTCCAGTACAATACCCATGTCCTAAACTATTGAACACATTACTCCAGTACAATACCCATGTCCTAAACTATTGAACACATTACTCCAGTACAATACCCATGTCCTAAACTATTGAACACATTACTCCAGTACAATACCCATGTCCTAAACTATTGAACACATTACTCCAGTACAATACCCATGTCCTAAACTTTCTTGAAAATTAGCATTATAGATTCGTCCCTTCATCCGTACTCTCCTCAGCCTAGTACATTCATTTGATCTACTCTGCTCTCCTCATACACAGTTTACCTATGTATCTTCGCGGGATATATATATATATATATATATATATATATATATATACTGTATATACATACATACACACACACACACACACACACAGTATATTTATATAATATGTTTAATAGGTAATGAGCCAGAAAAGTGGCGGCTAAAGCTGAGCTGGGTAGAAAAAGATTGGTTGATGGTCTCTCTCTCTCTCTCTCTCTCTCTCTCTCTCTCTCTCTCTCTCTCTCTCTCTCTCTCTCTCTCTCTCTCTCTCCTGTCGTCTTCTTAACTTTTCGATTGGAATAATTAGTCCTGTAATTGCGGAGCTGGAAGTGTCCTCCACCCCTCATGTGGAGAGAGAGAGATAGGGGGAATTTGAACAATTAGTAAATTAATAAAAGATCGTTTTACTACTTAAGGGGAAAATACGATTAAAATCAATATACATAATAAAGGTAAACAGTATTAACTAATACAGACATACACTTAATGTAGAAAGCATGACATATATATATTAATGGGCTCTAAGGTAAAGAATAATATTTAAAGCATTGTGATGAGTCAACTCAGAAGGAAGGAGAAAATAGAAACATTACAGTGTGAAGTAGGAGAGGTAATAAAAGTTAGTGAGTTAGAGAAGAGTGCAAAAGAGAGGGAGTACAAGGAAAGGTTAAATGAAAAGTGGATGGAAGTGAGAGAGATGGAAGAGAGTGAAGTAGAGGTTGAATGGCAACAGTTTAAGGAAGGAGTGAAAGCAAATGCAGAGGTAGTATGCGGTAAAAGGAAAGTAGGAGGCAGAGGTATCAGGAAGGGAAGCGAGTGGTAGAATGATACGGTGAGAAAGGCAGTTGAGGAGAAGAGACAATGTTTTGAGAGGGTTTTGCAGGATGGTAGTGTTGAGGTATGGGAGAGGTACAAGGAGAAAAGGAGAGAGGCAAAACGGAAAATTAGAGAAGCGAAAAAAGATGCAAACAAAAGGTGGGGTCAAAGGTTGAGTGAGAATTTGGAAGAACGAAAGAGGGTGTTCTGGAAGGAGGTAAATAAAGTAAGGAAAGGAGGACAAAAGAGGGAAGAGTCAGTGAAAAGATGTAAATGGAGAATTACTAGTGGAACCAGATTTAAGTGAGGAAAAGATATGCTGAGTATTGTAAATATTTGCTAAATGCAAGAGATGGAAGAGAAGCAGAAATTGAAGCAGAGGTGGATGGAGATAGGTTACCCAGGCCACCCAGGTGGCAGGGAATGAATGAAAGGATTGAGGAATATAAGGTGAAAGAAGCAGTGAAACAAATGAAAGTGGGAAAAGCAGAAGGTTTGGATGGTATTGCTGTGGAGTGTATAAAGAAGGGGGTAGATGTGATAATAGATTGGTTCGTGTGCTTTGTGATGTCAAGGGTACCAATAGACTGGAAGAGTGCATGTATTGTGCCGTTGTACAAGGGGAAGGGAGATCGGCAGGAGTGTTCAAGTTATAGAGGTATTAGTTTATTATCAGTGGTTGGTAAGCTGTATGGCAGGGTGTTGATAGAGAGGATAATAAAATGTACGGAAGTTGCATTGGGGAAGAACAGTGTGGTTTTAGGAGGGGAAGAGGGTACGTGGATCAGATGTTTGCAGTAAGACAGTTATGCGAGAAGTATTTAGAGAAGCATAAGGAGATATTTTGGGTTTTAATGGATTTGGAAGAAGCGTATGATCGTGTGGATCGTGAAGCAATTTGGAAGGTGTTAAGGATTTATGAAATTGGAGGACATTTGTTGGAAGCAGTTAAGAGTTTTTATGAAGGGAGCAGAGCATGTGTTAAAGTAGGAAATGGCGAATTGAGTGAATGTTTGAGGTAAAGGTAGGTTTGCGACAGGGTTGTGTATTGTCACCATGGCTGTTTAATATGTTTATGGATGGTGTGGTGAGGGAGGTGAAAATGAGAACTATGGGAAGAGGATTGGGTTTAGTAGGAAAGAATGGTAGAGATTGGGAGTTGAATCAGTTGCTGTTCGTTGATGACACAGCATTGGTGGCTGATTCTGAGGAGAAATTACAGCAGGTAGTCAAAGAGTTTGGAGTGGTTTGTGGGAGGAGGAAACTGAAGGTGAACATCAATACAAGTAAAGTAATTGGTGTGTAATAGGGGTGATCGTAGGGTGAATCTAGATGTGAGGCTGGATGGGGAAATATTGGAACAAGTAGAGTGTTTTAAATATCTAGGAGGATCGATAAACAGGAGTGGAGGTATGGAAATGGAGTGTGTGAAGGAAGGAAGGTTTTCGGAGCAATGCGAAGTATGTGGAAGACGAGAAATCTCGGAATGAAAGTAAAAAGTGCACTGTATCAAGGAATTGTTGTGCCAACAGTGATGTATGGGCTGAGACATGGGCTCTGAAAAAAAGGAGAACAGAAAGCTGGATGTGATGGAGATGAGCTGCTTGAATAGTATGTGTGGAGTTACCCGTAGAGACGGATTGAGGAATGAAGAGATACGTAGGAGAGTGGGGCAGCAGGAACATTTGTCAGCCAGAGTGGACAGAAGGCTGCTGAGCTGGTATGGTCATGTTGAACGAATGGGAGATGAAAGGCTTACAAAGAGAATATATGAGTCAGATACAAGGGGAGATAGAAGGGCAGGAAGACCCCCATTGAGATGGAGAGACTGTGTAAGACAAGATTTGGATGATAGAGGAATGACTATAGATCAGGCAAAGGAAGTGGTAATTAACAGGAATGAATGGAGAATGCTTGTGAATAGTTGAGTGAACACGTGGTCATTTGGGGGAAGGGTCGGGCGCAAGTTGGACTAGATAATAGTCTATCAGGCGCCCGGCCCGGAGAGACGATTAATATGAAGGGTGCGCCTGGAAGTGTGATTGGCGGGCTTGTGGCTTTGGCTCCGTTGCATGTCTGCCTGCCAAGATCGGAGCCTCTCCGGGTGGTCAGGGGCCGGGGTAGTACTGGAGCGACCTTGGTGACCCTGGTCTCTGGGTATTCTCCTGGGTGACCTAGATGTGTGTGATTTTTGTGTTTTGTTTGTGTTTGTTCGCTGTGTTGTCTTGTGTTTTGTGTTTTCCTGTTCTTGCTCTGTCTTGAGTCGGTCACCCCCAAGAAAAAAAAATAAAAAATAAAAATAAAATAAAATAGAGGAAAATAAAAATGAAAAATAGGAAAAGTGGGGATTGGGCCTGAGCATATAGATAGATAGATAGATAGACATAACGAATAAAAGTGAAAGTATTGACAATGGGTGAGGCAAGACTGAGGCGTTCTCTGCCCACTTCCAAGCCGCCGCGCGTAAACCCATGGGGTTGCCAAGAATTTCCATTGAACTTGACTTGATACCGAGTATCTGTACCAAATATGACTTGCGTCAGACGAAAACTTTATTTTTGGCGAATGTTTTTAAGTTTAACAACGCTTAACGAGTCATCTTGCACTTAGGGATATACTACCCTAATGACTCACATGGAGTCATCGTGCACTTAGGGATATACTACCCTAATGACTCACATGGAGTCATCGTGCACTTAGGGATATACTACCCTAATGACTCACAGGGAGTCATCTTGCACTTAGGGATATACTACCCTAATGACTCACATGGAGTCATCGTGCACTTAGGGATATACTACCCTAATGACTCACATGGAGTCATCGTGCACTTAGGGATATACTACCCTAATGACTCACATGGAGTCATCTTGCACTTAGGGATATACTACCCTAATGACTCACATGGTGTCATCGTGCGCCCAAGAGTTAAATGGAAGATCGTAAATAATATTTGAAAGGTTAGACCCAGAGGGAAAACATCGAAAGAACAAACAAGGAAAATATAACAATAACAATACTACTCAAGAATAAGACAGTAAACGGGTGAATTGGGTGAATCAAAGGGGGATGGGTCGTTTTTCTGGACCCCCCTTTTCCCTCATGCTTAGCATAATAGTTTTGATATTTGAGGAGGTCCGTGCCAGAGGGACCAACTCGCCACGAGTAGAGTTTTGAGTTATTGATGTTTAAAGTAGCGGAGGTAGTCACTCGTGTGTTGACTCTAACTCGGTTTGAGCGTGACTACTGAAGCACGTCTCGTACAGCGCCTGTGAGTGGTCGGGCGGGCGGCCATTTAATTCCCCACGTCGTAGCCGCGCTCTCATTGGCTGAGCGCGTTGGCGAGTTGGCCCCTCTGTCTACCCCGATTCACACCCATAAACGGTCTGCCAAACGGCAAAAACAAGGGTCGCTCAACCCTATGTGCAGTTGCTATAAGGACGAAAGTCGGATGGGTTTTTTTGCCAGATGATTCCCAAGAATTTCACGGAGCGGGAACCAGCTAGAGCGCTGTTTTTGAAAATGTGGCGAGTTGGCCCCTCTGGCACGGACCTCCTCATTTTAAGACGATCCTTCCGGTAGTTTGGCGAATGTTTGGACCTTTCGCCTCATTTCTTTGTCAATCTTAAGACCTTTCGTTCCATTTAGCTATCGATCTTTTCCTGGCGAGCGATAGCGAGCCTGTATTTTTTGAAGGAACCGGCCTCAGGCCAGCACATTTTTCTACCGAAAAATTTACAAATTTATCTTGAAAGGTGGTCTAGGGGGTGTTAATGCTTAAGTTTGTTGAAGATTTGTCAAGGAACTTTAAAAATGTATAAATATAAATATATAAACCGAAAAAACAAGCACTACCGCCTCAAAGAGCATAATAATAATAATGGACAAAAATAAATGCCAAACAAAACAAAAAAGAGGAAAACTAAAATAGTAAGCGTAGTTCACAGCTAGGGTAGGAGCATATATTAAACATAATAGAAAACATTGAAAATAAAACATACATTTTAACGAATAGCTGTCAGGTTATTTATAAGCGGTGGTCACTTAACAGTTGAATCTTTCCAAATATGACAGATAGGTTTGTCATTCAGTTCAACCAACTAACAAACTGATAAAAAAAAAAACTTAGAAAGGTAGACAAAATGAATATAAACACCATGTTAGGAGGAGCACTTTATTGAATATAAACACCATGTGAGGAGGAGCACTTTATTGAATATAAACACCATGTGAGGAGGAGCACTTTATTGAATATAAACACCATGTTAGGAGGAGCACTTTATTGAATATAAACACCATGTGAGGAGGAGCACTTTATTGAATATAAACACCAAGTGAGGAGGAGCACTTTATTGAATATAAACACCATGTGAGGAGGAGCACTTTATTGAATATAAACACCATGTGAGGAGGAGCACTTTATTGAATATAAACACCATGTGAGGAGGAGCACTTTATTGAATATAAACACCATGTGAGGAGGAGCACTTTATTGAATATAAACACCAAGTGAGGAGGAGCACTTTATTGAATATAAACACCAAGTGAGGAGGAGCACTTTATTGAATATAAACACCATGTGAGGAGGAGCACTTTATTGAATATAAACACCAAGTGAGGAGGAGCACTTTATTGAATATAAACACCATGTGAGGAGGAGCACTTTATTGAATATAAACACCAAGTGAGGAGGAGCACTTTATTGAATATAAACACCAAGTGAGGAGGAGCACTTTATTGACAAGGTTTAGCATATAGCTTCATCAGGCCAATGACGTGTATGCCATTGACGTGTATGCCAATGACGTGTATGCCATTGACGTGTATGCCAATGACGTGTATGCCATTGACGTGTATGCCAATGACGTGTATGCCATTGACGTGTATGCCAATGACGTGTATGCCATTGACGTGTATGCCAATGACGTGTATGCCATTGACGTGTATGCCAATGACGTGTATGCCATTGACGTGTATGCCAATGACGTGTATGCCATTGACGTGTATGCCAATGACGTGTATGCCATTGGCCTGATGAAGCTTTATGCAAAAGAGTTGTCAATAGAGTGCTTCTCCTCACTTGGTGATTATATTCAACCAATAACTATGTTATTCAACTTAATGAGGACTACTATAAATGATACTGAAGAAAGATGAGTCCAGTCATAAACTACAGTAGATCTGGACTTGACACGAATATGGAACTTTGCAGTAAGGGACCCAACATCGGAAAACGAACCCCCAAGGTCGTTCTCCGATTTTGGGTCCCTTACTGCAAAGTTTCATTTTCGTGTCAAGTCCAGATCTACTGTAGTCTATGGTCCAGTATAAGTGGGAAAAGATTATCGTAATTTTCTAACTTTTATATAGTTTCCTTTAGTGCAATTAAGGGGATTTATGTAAGTTAAAATTCATTATAAAGGTAATTAGATTGGACGTGAGGTGTTGGAAAGATGGAAGGTAAAGAAATGGTAGGAAGATAATGCAAAAAGCAATGTGGGAGAACTGAGAAAAGGAGGGTGGGGAGAACTGAGAAAAGGAGGGTGGGGAGAACTGAGAAAAGGAGGGTGGGGAGAACTGAGAAAAGGAGGGTGGGGAGAACTGAGAAAAGGAGGGTGGGGAGAACTGAGAAAAGGAGGGTGGGGAGAACTGAGAAAAGGAGGGTGGGGAGAACTGAGAAAAGGAGGGTGGGGAGAACTGAGAAAAGGAGGGTGGGGAGAACTGAGAAAAGGAGGGTGGGGAGAACTGAGAAAAGGAGGGTGGGGAGAACTGAGAAAAGGAGGGTGGGGAGAACTGAGAAAAGGAGGGTTGGGAGAACTGAGAAAAGGAGGGTGGGGAGAATGACAAAAGGAGGGTGGGGAGAATGAGAAAAAGAGGGTGGGGAGAATGACAAAAGGAGGGTGGGGAGAATGAGAAAAAGAGGGTGGGGAGAATGGTAACAGGAGGGTGGGGAGCATGAGAAAAGTAGGGTGGGGAGGATGAGAAAAGGAGAGTGGGGAGAATAAGTAAAGGAGGGTGGGAAGAATAAGAAAAGGAGGGTGGGGAGAATAAGAAAAGGAGGGTGGGGAGAATAATAAAAGGAGGATGGGGAGAATAAGAAAAGGAGGGTGGGGAGAATAAGAAAAAGAGGGTGGGGAGAATGATAAAGGAGGGTGGGGAGAATAAGAAAAAGAGGGTGGGGAGAATGATAAAGGAGGGTGGAGAGAATGAGAAAAAGAGGGTGGGGAGAATAAGAAAAAGAGGGTGGGGAGAATGATAAAGGAGGGTGGGGAGAATAATAAAAGGAGGGTGGGGAGAATAAGAAAAGGAGGGTGGGGAGAATAAGAAAAAGAGGGTGGGGAGAATGATAAAGGAGGGTGGAGAGAATGATAAAGGAGGGTGGAGAGAATGAGAAAAAGAGGGTGGGGAGAATGATAAAAGGAGGGTGGGGAGAATAAGTAAAGGAGGGTGGGGAGAATGAGAAAAGGAGGGTGGGGAGAATAAGTAAAGGAGGGTGGGGAGAATGAGAAAAGGAGGGTGGGGAGAATGAGAAAAGGAGGGTGGGGAGTATGATAAAAGGAGGGTGGGGAGAATGAGAAAAGGAGGGTGGGGAGAATGACAAAAGGAGGGTGGGGAGAATGAGAAAAAGAGGGTGGGGAGAATGGTAACAGGAGGGTGGGGAGAATGAGAAAAGGAGGGTGGGGAGAATGGTAACAGGAGGGTGGGGAGAATAAGAAAAGAAGGGTGGGGAGAATAAGAAAAGGAGGGTGGGGAGAATGAGAAAAGGAGGGTGGGGAGGATGAGAAAAGGAGGGTGGGAAGAATAAGTAAAGGAGGGTGGGGAGAATAAGAAAAGAAGGGTGGGGAGAATAAGAAAAGGAGGGTGGGGAGAATAATAAAAGGAGGGTGGGGAGAATAAGAAAAGGAGGGTGGAGAGAATGATAAAAGGAGGGAGGGGAGAATAAGAAAAAGAGGGTGGGGAGAATGATAAAAGGAGGGTGGGGAGAATAAGTAAAGGAATGTGGGGAGAATGAGAAAAAGAAGGTGGGAGAATGATAAAAGGAGGGTGGGGAGAGTAAAGGGGGATTGAGAAAAGAAGGGGCATAAAAGTGTTCTCAGGTAATTGTAAGGGAAGGGAAGGGGGGCGGGATGGTTCGCAATTATCGAGGTGTTTTTTCCCCTTAGAGAAAGAGAGAGAGAATATATATATATATATATATATATATATATATATATATATATATATATATATATATATATATTCTTGAGGTTGATATCTACAGTGGTTTGGTGACTGGCTTGTTTGGACCAGCTTGTTAACAGCCAGCACCAACCTACTGAGATATCAACCCTTGTGTATCATGTGCAGGTTTGACACCTACTCATGTTAGGCTACTGCATGAGACTCATTCCCATGGTGTTTGCTTCATATTATTCTCGGTTCCTGAGTGACAGGGCATGATACGGATTGTTCTGGGAGTCTAGCAGTATTTTAGGTTAGCACTTTTGTGTAGTTTAGAATAATCTTAGAAGTACTCTTGACATACTACTAGCACTATCAACCCGAGTCGTATAGGCCCCGACTCTGAGACAGTAGATATTTTTGTGTCTCCTTTTGTACTGCTTTAATAGAGCAAAGAGGAAGATAACCCCTTTTCTCAGAGAACCTGCGTGTATTAGTGTTGAGTCAGACATTAAAATCGTTGCTGTTGCAGGGTTAGTGTAGTACGGTGGGCAGTGTTGTCTTTTTCCTACGGCGTTTCTTTTGGACAGTGCTGTGGGGCTAGGCTATTGGAGCATCTTGTATACCCTCGTAACAATATATATACTGTATATATTTATATATATATGTATAGATAGATAGATAGATATATAGCTATACTGTGTATAAGTGAACATGGTATAATCAAGAACTAAACTATAATCTCCCAGCATAACCTATTGTATAAATCCCAGCAGCAGCCTAAGTGGAAGTACCCCGCCACCAGGTGTATAATTTACCGGGGGCGGTTGTTTATAGCAACATACTTATGGTGGGCATAGTGTATTGGGGGGAGAGAGAGAGAGAGAGAGCTTGTGTGTGCGTTTATCTTAATGTTGTTTGGGGACAGTGCTGACAGAGAATGAAAGAGCGAGAGAGAGAGAGAGAGAGAGGGGGGGTGGGGGGGAGCATGTGTATGTTTGTGTGCGTTTATAGTTAACGTTGTTAGGGGGCTGTGCTGAGAGGGAATACAATAATGTGTGTGTGTGTGTTTCAATGTGTGCAAATGTTAATGGTAAGAGAGAAAGAATGTGTGTGTGTGTGTGTGTGTGTGTGTGTGTGAGGCGTCTGTGGAGAAAGGCTAGGCTCTTACACTCCTTGCATGCTAAACCCTCTTGCCTTGTGTAATGTGTATATGACGGCGAAGTGTGTGCTTCGGTTTATGTATGTATGTTATATGTCTGTTTGTGTGGGCGTGTGTGCTTGTGTGCCTAGATATATATAACAGTATATATATATATATATATATATATCATATAAATTTAACTTACACACAAACAAACAAAACAAACCAATTAATACTCACATACGCACCCTCTCACATCAAAACATTTGAAAAGAACCACCGCGCTCCCCTGCAGACATTCTCACAGCTTCAGGAAAACCCAGGCCACTACAAGAAAACACCAGCACGAACATCCTCCCCGACACACCTCCACGAAGGTCAAGAAAACGTTATTATTAGAGTTCACACTATATCACACAAAACATTTCCGGAAGAGACACATCGATAATGAACTTTTCCTTTGACAGTCAAACCTAAGATACATTCAAGTGTTTATTTTCGGATTGTTAGCTACTTGGATTCCCCCCCCCCCCCCCTCCTGCCCTCCCCTCTCCCTCGAAACCAAATATACTGTTTTTTATGCTAGTTGGTGGATGGGACTCTTTAGCCTTGGTCGGCAACTCATCTAGGGGAGACAACCTTATAACATTTTGGGTGGATGGGACTCGTCAGCCTTGGTCGGCACCCTGTCGAGGGGAGTAAACCTTATACAAATCCGTACTGCTTACCTAAGGGTAAAGTAGATTAGTGGATGATTAGCCGCACACCACTGTGGAAAAATAGTGCTAATAAAATACATAGAAAGCCTCAGAGTCGGTCGGACCCTAATTTGAGTGGTCAATCCTGTAAGTCCTTCAGTAAACTAGCACGGGTTGTCCCTCTTACAGGGGATAGGTCCGCTTGGGGGAATTTTGTGTATGGCCCCCCCCCCCTCATAAAGGGGAGTAAGGCGTCTGGCAATAGATTATGCTTCTGGAATCATACAGTAGAACGTGTAACTATTATAGTAATGTAATATTTAATTAAGCATACACAGTAAAATAAGAATATAAATTACATATTATATCCAAGATTTAACTCTAACATCTTCACCTTCTAGTTATACGATGAAAGACACATGCACACGCACCCGGTGATTGTCTATATATCTACAGTATTATATACCCCTCCCCGCCCCTGCATACACACTAACACACGAACATTCAAAAAGTCAGGCAGACAAATAGACCCATAAAAAAAGGCGTGCAAATCCAGACCAAACATGGCAAATTGGAACACCGAACAAATATCACACACACACACACCAAGAGACACAATCACCTTGGAACACGCGCACACACACAAACACCCACACACTCAAGCGGTGGTGTCTTTATCGGTACAAACATTAATTATGCATGCTTACGAGTACATTTTTCGATAATAAAGCTATCTAGACCAAACTTAACCTAACCTAACCTAACATAAAACACTATGTTTCAGAGCATTTTAAAGGTGTGTGTACACTTAAACTGTAGCCCCAAACCTAATGTATGTGCACACCTACATATATAGTCAATTTTGTTCCTTTAACCCTTGTCTAGCGGGGTGTTTTGGGCTTATTTGGGCATATTCAGGCCATCCTGAATGATCAATCAAGTATCTGCATGAAAAGAAATGTATTCAGCAAAAAACTAGGTGCTAAAAGCTTCAAAATGAGACCAGAACGAGCTACGTAGCACTCGTGGTTCTCTTGCAGTGGTGCCACGAACATGGGAGTTTAGCGTATAGCGGTATATTTTTCCCAGCTATGCTCACTACTGGCTACACTGCCGGCCTCTCGAGAACACAGGGAACATGAGTTAATGGGCGGCGGTAAGCCCTGGGAGTCGACTGTCTGGCCCGCTGCGCTCCCGGCCATTTGCACTCGATTTTAACCCTTTAAAAGCCTTAATAATGCTCCTAACTTGCTGCAAATTGGTGCACGACTTAATAGGCGCATATGGATAAGTATTAATGCTATTTATGGTAAAATGAATATTTTAGTGATGGAAACAGCTCAAATGCATAAGCACAGGCAGAGGTGTCTAATTACCCCCATGCCATGCGCACTTCTGAAGTTAATCACACCACTGCTTGTCCATACTCACACATACACACGCCAAAAGACACAAACACCTTGTAACACACACACACACCACTGAAACACAACCAGTAAATCCACCACTTAATGGTGTGGCAAGTGGCGCCCTTTATTTACAGAGCACCTTACCTGATTCAAAATGTTCCCTTCCTCTCGTCTCCTCACTTTTCGGTTCCTTCTTTCTCTATTTCCTCCCTTTATTCCTTCTCCTCCTCTTCTTTTTTAAACCCTTCTCTTCTTCCTCTTTTTATACACTTTTTCTTCCTCTTCCTCTCCTCTCCTCCTCTTATTTCTCTTCTTCCTCCTCTTCTTCTTCTTCCCCCTGCTCCTCTTCATATTCGTGCTACGCTTCCTTTTCCTCCTCCTCCACTTCTTCTTCCTATTCTTCTTCATCCTTCTCCTCTGTTATGTCTACCTCCTCTTCTTCTTCTTCATCCTGCATCTTTTCTTCTTCCTACTCGTGTTCTTTCTCCTCCTCCTCCTCCTCCTCTTCTCATTCTTCATATTTCTACTTCTCTTCTACCTCCTCATCTCCTTCTTACTCTTCTTTCTCCTCTTCCTCTTATTTTTCCTACCCTTCTTCTTCTCCTTCTCTTGTTCTTCCTCCTCCTGTTAATGTTTTTTTCCCTCCTTCTTCCTCCTCATCTCCTCATCTTCTTTCTCCTCCTCCAACTCCTCTTCCTCCTCCTCCTCTTCTTCTTCCGCCTTCCTAATCATCTTTCTCCTCCACCGACTCCTCTTCCTCTTCTTCCTCCGCCTCTTCCTCCTTCTCTCCTTCCTACTCATCATCTTCTTCTTGCCCTCCTCTTCCTCCTTTATTGTTCGTTCTCTTTGTCTTATTATTTCTGACTGCTTTGGTTATTCTAGCCTCATATGGTGTGTCACGTATACTGTGTGTGGTATATCTCCATTGAGTTTTGTCTTTATCGAACCCTCATCTCTCTCTCTCTCTCTCTCTCTCTCTCAATTGGTCTATGGCTACCCATATTAATGTATACCTGTCACCCTTAATGTTCACCTGTATATGTACTTAATTGTTCTCTCTCTCTCTCTCTCTCTCTCTCTCTCTCTCTCTCTCTCTCTCTCTCTCTCTCTCTCTCTCTCTCTCTCCTCAATTGGTCGTTGGCTACCTTGTTTATATATATAAAATATTTTATTTATTTAATTACTTATTAATTTATATATTCTATTCGAGAGCGAGGTGGAGGGACAGAGGGGGAGAGGTAGACCGAATATGAGGTGGAAGGATGGAGTGAGGAAGTACATGAACGAAGGCGGTGCTGGTTGGGGGGAGGGGCGTCGACTGACTGGGGACAGAGGTGCATGGGGGCGGTTCGTTCGTGGCCACCCCTTCGGGGATCACGGCGTCAGGCAATAGATAGATAGATAGATAGATATTCTAGTTATCTATTATTAGCTGTCACCTTCATTTACACCTTTATATATACTAAAATACTGTCACCATTACGACCCTACTCTTCAATCCAACCAGTAAGCTTTATAGAAACTGTGGATTACCAAGTTATCTTTCACAAATACTGTCACCATTACGACCCTACTCTTCAATCCAACCAGTAAGCTTTATAGAAACTGTGGATTACCAAGTTATCTTTCACAAATACTGTCACCATTACGACCCTACTCTTCAATCCAACCAGTAAGCTTTATAGAAACTGTGGATTACCAAGTTATCTTTCACAAATACTGTCACCATTACGACCCTACTCTTCAATCCAACCAGTAAGCTTTATAGAAACTGTGGATTACCAAGTTATCTTTCACAAATACTGTCACCATTACGACCCTACTCTTCAATCCAACCAGTAAGCTTTATAGAAACTGTGGATTACCAAGTTATCTTTCACAAATACTGTCACCATTACGACCCTACTCTTCAATCCAACCAGTAAGCTTTATAGAAACTGTGGATTACCAAGTTATCTTTCACAAATACTGTCACCATTACAACCCTACTCTTCAATCCAACCAGTAAGCTTTATAGAAACTGTGGATTACCAAGTTATCTTTCACAAATACTGTCACCATTACGACCCTACTCTTCAATCCAACCAGTAAGCTTTATAGAAACTGTGGATTACCAAGTTATCTTTCACAAATACTGTCACCATTACGACCCTACTCTTCAATCCAACCAGTAAGCTTTATAGAAACTGTGGATTACCAAGTTATCTTTCACAAATACTGTCACCATTACGACCCTACTCTTCAATCCAACCAGTAAGCTTTATAGAAACTGTGGATTACCAAGTTATCTTTCACAAATACTGTCACCATTATGACCCTACTCTTCAATCCAACCAGTAAGCTTTATAGAAACTGTGGATTACCAAGTTATCTTTCACAAATACTGTCACCATTACGACCCTACTCTTCAATCCAACCAGTAAGCTTTATAGAAACTGTGGATTACCAAGTTATCTTTCACAAATACTGTCACCATTACGACCCTACTCTTCAATCCAACCAGTAAGCTTTATAGAAACTGTGGATTACCAAGTTATCTTTCACAAATACTGTCACCATTACGACCCTACTCTTCAATCCAACCAGTAAGCTTTATAGAAACTGTGGATTACCAAGTTATCTTTCACAAATACTGTCACCATTACGACCCTACTCTTCAATCCAACCAGTAAGCTTTATAGAAACTGTGGATTACCAAGTTATCTTTCACAAATACTGTCACCATTACGACCCTACTCTTCAATCAAACCAGTAAGCTTTATAGAAACTGTGGATTACCAAGTTATCTTTCACAAATACTGTCACCATTACGACCCTACTCTTCAATCAAACCAGTAAGCTTTATAGAAACTGTGGATTACCAAGTTATCTTTCACAAATCAACACTCCTTCGCTTTCATTCAATATATAAATGCGCGGAATTTCGGTGCGAGTATCCTAGGCTCGATTCCTTGAAGTGCCACATGTATTTGTTGATTTCATTAATTAAGTTTAGAAGTAAAGTTGGTTGGTGAAAAAAATATGAAATAACTGTCTTGATGGTGTAATGCTTAGAGTGATAAAGATATGTATGTGGTTACCCAGTAGGATCACATATACTTTCATTAATAACTGTCTTGATGGTGTAATGCTTAGAGTGATAAAGATATGTATGTGGTTACCCAGTAGGATCACATATACTTTCATTAATAACTGTCTTGATGGTGTAATGCTTAGAGTGATAAAGATATGTATGTGGTTACCCAGTAGGATCACATATACTTTCATTAATTTCATTGTGAAGTGTTTGGTGTTGAGAGTGAAATATATAAATTAGATTATAATATAATTATAAACATCACTTCTTAACCCTTTACCCCGATGACGCATGGGTGTACCTTATTATGCTGGCTAACAATAACAGTTTTTATACAGTTTGAGAAGGACCTATGTTATGCCGAGAGCCTGAACCGTTTGTCACCATCTCCACAACACACTCACTGCCTTAACACACAAAGAGCGGGTGGGTCGGTAACTTCAACTACCCGCCAAGCGGGTGGTTTTACCCTAAATGGGGTTGTTTCCGTGCTCTTTTTCATGCATAAATAAGACCCAGAGCGTAATACAAGTATCTATCCCTGAAAGGGCATAAACAGAGCTTTCCAATGACACCCGAACCATCCTTCTACGACCACTGGTTCTCTTGCAACGATCGTGCAACACGAGTGCAAAAACCCTAAAGTAAGGTAATTTCCTTACATAATTCCCTGTGTAGCGAGTGAGAGAGGGTAGAGGAGGGTGTATTAAATTTCAGTCGACCCACGGCGGTGGTGGCGAGCGGTCGGGAAGGAATCTATGCTCCTCGCGCCGCTCAGGTCTCTCTCAGAGCACATTGCGTGCTCAAAATTGCACTCGACATATGTCGAGATTCGCATATGGGCACGTTTTCTTTAACTCGACATATGTCGCACGCCGTTGGTTAAGGGTTAAAGGAGGGATGCTTCACTTTTTGGTCGATTTATATGATTTTTGTTTCATTTATTAATTATTTTTCTAGTTTCCTTCCTAGACCTTCATCAAACTTAAACTAATATCCATTAGATCGCCCTTCTTGATTAATTTGTAAATTTTTCGGTAGAAAAATGTTCCGGCCGAAGGCTGGTTCTTCCAAAATTACAGGCTCACTGTCGTTCGTCAGGAAAAAATCGACACCTAAATAGCTCGAAAGGTCTTCATATTGACAAGGAAATGGGACAGAAGGTCTTAAAATCGACAAACTAATGGGGCAAGCATCTTAAATTCTGAAAACTAATGGGGCTAAACGTGAGGGAGAAGGGGATGTAGAAAAACGACCCATCTTCTCTTAAACCAGTTTCACACGAGCACTTTTTCCGGAAATATTCGAAGAGCAATTTTTTGTTCGTATTATTTTCAGGCTCTCTCTCATTGGCATCAGCAACTAAGCTTATGGTAAATTAGGTTAGGTGGTTGAGTTTTGATATCGCTTATATTTTGAAACTGTCTAACTACAATTGCTCATAAAAATTGACGTAAAAAGCGCTCGTGTGACACTGCCCTTCAGATTCACCCTACCTAGGATATTGCATCTCTCAAACCTTTTGTGTCTAGATATTCTGAAACCAGTGCACTTGGAATTTGGCTTTCATGTTATGATATTCTTTCTGTTGTCAGGGCTTTCATTCCAGGAGTATTCCGTCCTGTATATTGCAGAAACAAACACACTTTCATTTCATCACAATTTCTTCGAATGTGTTCCTGCAATCAAACGGTTTTCTTTCATTAATGAACAATGAATATTTCTTATTATTGTATATATATATGTATGTATATACTCAGGCACATACCCCATAACTGGGGGTGGCCGACTTGAGACAGAGCCCGAACAGAAACAACATTTAAAGTTTTCGTATTATTACTCTATTGAAATAATGGATACTCAGAACCACGTTAACAAAATTGTTCTACAGTGGTAGTATTGGATTAATTCCCACACTGTATAACGTCTACAGTATAAAAAGGTTATGGTAAAGGTATATAAGGTCATTGGATATATTTAAAGTTATTTACCTTGAAGCATTGTATTAGATGAAACTGTTACCACCAGTATACCTACCCGTTGAGCCCCGGCTAGTTATAATATTTTGTTCACCCCAGTCCCAAGCCATTTTCACTTATTTTTTTTGTTTGCTAAAATGGAAGACAAGGATGAGAAATGAAAAAAAAAAACAAAAAAAAATCACCTCTGACATTTTTTTTTGGGGGGGGGGGGGCCGGTGGGGGGTTGGGGGGGGGGAGCTTCCAAAAAATTTGTTGAGCCAAAATGGAAGAGAATGGTGAGAAATGAACACACAAATAAAAAAAAACTCATTTCGGTCATTTGGGGGGCGGGGGGGGGGGGGGGTTTCAATAGTTCGTCTCCCCCGCATGACCACCCGCCCGGGAGCACTAGGGTAAAAACTGAGTATGGCATTGTACGGCATACATCCTAAGGAGTATCTCACATAAATCTCAAGCCTCTAGCTCCCATACGACCGGAGTAATGAAGGTTCAAAGTGGCGGTAAACTAGGGGTGTAAACTATCCCCACTAAGCCCACCACCACCAGCCGCGCGGCTGTCTCGGCCCGCTCACACCTACTGGCCCGGCTCCCCCACACACTACGGTACCGCCCCCTCCTATTCTCCCGCCATTTCCTACCTTACGAGCCACGTAAGTGTTTTTTATATGTCGGACGCACGTGATGCGTCGCTGGGAGTTGGTGATCAAAGACTGCCGACGCAACACGTGCGACGCTGGGTCTCAACGGGTTAACACTCAAAGAGCGGCTGGTGGAGTATATTTCACCGTGCCACCCAGCGTTTTTTTTTTACCATAAATGGCATTGTTTCCGTGCTCTTTTTTATGCATAAACAAGAGCCAGAGCGTAATACAATTATGTATCCCTGAAAGGGCGTAAATTGAGCTTTCCAATGACACCAGAACCATCCTTCTACGATCACTGGTTGTCTTGCAACCGAAGGGCAAAATCGCTAAAATACGGTCATTTCGTTACATAATTACGTGTGTAGCGAGGGAGGGAGGGTGGAGTAGTGTGGAGTACATGTCAGTAAACCCACGGCGGGCGTGGCGAGCGGTCATGAGGTAACCTACGCTCCTCCCATCGCTCGTCTCTCTCTCAGAGCCAATATTGCGCCAAAATTGCACACAGACTTAAGTCGGGCCCCACCACATTGTCCAGCTTTTTAGGTACGGACTTAAGTCGGGCCCCTCTAAAGAAGGGTTAAATGGGTAGTTTATTTCGGACACTTGCTATGAGATAGATAATGTTAAGAATATATACGTTCTAGTGGGAGATGTTCTTATAGATGAAGTGTAGGGAATATAGGTTGTAGCGGGAGATATTTTTAGTGTAGGGGAAGAACTAATAGGGATGTAGGGAAGAAGGGATCTGCCTCGTATGAGACAGTAGGCCTTCTGCAGATTTCCATTTTGCTTATGTTCTTATACCCTTTTCATACCAATTTTTGTCTTTAGAGTCCAGATGTTTTGTTTATTTTAATTTCAATACTCCCTCTCTCCCCTGATCCTGTAATATTCATACATTATCTCTCTTCTGATCCTCTTCTCTTCCAGCTCCTTGTCTCGGCTCTCTAGGATGTTTTGCCCATGCACCGAAAACGAAAAATCAGTGAATTAAATAGTTCCCAATACCTAAACATCTTGATCTATGAACACGATTTGTTAACAAAGCTGAACAGCATTTAATGAAAATGGCTTTGAGCATATGTATTTTATATTTGTGTGGCAATTATAAAATAATAGAAAGTAATATATATATATATATATATATATATATATATATATATATATATATATATATATATATATATATATATATATATATATAGAGAGAGAGAGAGAGAGAGAGAGAGAGCGAGCATATTTAACGAGACATAATTAGTGAAGTTCTTTGGGTATTTTTTTTTTTTTTTTTGCTATCATGTAGCTCAACTATATTTTGAGTGTTGAGTAAATTGAAAGTAATCGTGCTTTTTATTTCCAGTTGTTCATCAAGATTTTCACTTATTATTTTAATCACACGAGCCCTTTTTACAGTCAGGTATTTTTTGGAAAGCTTGTAAACAACAAATTCTGGTAACATCCATAATATAATTTTCATTGTACTCCTCATTAGAAAGTAATGTGTTTGTGAATATTCAACCTACGCATGATAATGCATACACTACCAAAAGGTATAAAGGTATCTTTTTAGACAATTATTTTTTCAAATTTGTAATTAAAACTAAAGTTATGTATATAAAAATGGTCCATAACATAGTGGATTAAAGAGCCTGTTGTATGTGTTATGTTCGAATCTCCGAGATTTTCGAATAAGCATAATGCTACGTACCTTTTCTATAGGTCTGGTAAATTCAGCCCAGTTTTGTGGCCCTAGCTACCTCATTCGTCATTAGTGTGAGAGAGAGTGTTTGCTTTGTGTTGTCTCTTCTTGTATGACATTGCTCAACACAATTGTATAATGTTTTCACAGTATGCTTAATAGTATTCTTCACTGTTATAAAGCTCCATAGCTTCCCTAATGTAATGCCCAATAACATATATCACTCGTTTCCCCTCGTATGTGTTACTAGCTGAGGTAAGCCCCCCCACACACTTCGCTCAAAACCAATTCTGGCATCCCCTTAGTATGCAAGTATTGGCTCTCTATCTTTAAAACTGAGGGAGTTGGGAGGGGGGTGGGGTCGGCCCCCTCTTAAAACCTATGCTGGCATCCCCTTAGTATGCATGCCAAGTATGGGATCTCCATCTTGAAAACTTAGGGAGTAGTTCGTGAACAAACAGACAGAATTTTCACAGACAGTGGCCTCTATACAGTAGATTATAGGGTTTACTGCATTATTCTTAACCCAGCAAGTGCGGCAAGACTCTTAACCCGTTGAGCCCCGGCTAGTTATAATATTTTGTTAACCCCAGTCCCAAGCCATTTTCACTTATTTTTTTTTGTTTGCTAAAATGGAAGACAAGGATGAAAAATGAAAAAAAAACAAAAAAAAATCACCTCTGACATTTTTTTTTGGGGGGGGGGGCCGGTGGGGGGTTGGGGGGGGGAGCTTCAAAAAAATTTGTTGAGCCAAAATGGAAGAGAATGGTGAGAAATGAACACAAATAAAAAAAAAACTCATTTCGGTCATTTGGGGGGCGGGGGGGGGGGGTTTCAATAGTTCGTCTCCCCCGCATGACCACCCGCCCGGGAGCACTAGGGTAAAAACTGAGTATGGCATTGTACGGCATACATCCTAAGGAGTATCTCACATAAATCTCAAGCCTCTAGCTCCCATACGACCGGAGTAATGAAGGTTCAAAGTGGCGGTAAACTAGGGGTGTAAACTATCCCCACTAAGCCCACCACCACCAGCCGCGCGGCTGTCTCGGCCCGCTCACACCTACTGGCCCGGCTCCCCCACACACTACGGTACCGCCCCCTCCTATTCTCCCGCCATTTCCTACCTTACGAGCCACGTAAGTGTTTTTTATATGTCGGACGCACGTGATGCGTCGCTGGGAGTTGGTGATCAAAGACTGCCGACGCAACACGTGCGACGCTGGGTCTCAACGGGTTAAGAGTTTCCCCGGGCGACTGCGGGAAGACTCTTAAGATCCAGGTTTTTAAATGCGTACCAAAACCGCGGGCTTACAGTCAGGGGGCTACAAATTGGTGTGGGTGTAGTACTACTTGGCAACTCTCGATACCACCACCCCGTACGCTCGGGCTGCGCGCGTACAAGCAGTACACGCCAGTATACAAGCACTAGCTCTGGAGCCCACACGTCCCTCACGCTCGCGCCCTGATGACACAACCAGCACTCCTTCTGGTTGTGTTAGCGGCCGTGGAAGGCAGAGGGTGGCTGCCAGAAACCCAAGCTACCATTACGACACTCCATATAGCTCGGAAGACGAAGCACCCGCACATAAAGTACGTAAAACACGTGCAAGCAAGGGCAGTGCACAGAGGTCATTGGCCTTTGGGGACACTGCCACCACCACCCAGGCAACTGCTACCACCACTACCACCACTACCACCACCACTACCACCACTGCCACCCCTGCCACCAGTAGCACCGACACAGGAGGCCGCCCTGGGGCTGCAGGACCTGCGGGAGCCACTAGGAGAAAAGGGACTGGCGTAGGTAAAAGAACTCGTACGCCTGCCACTGTCACCCTGCCACCACCACCACCACCACCACCAGCCACCCCTGGCCCAGCCGCTTCTGCTGCCCCTGCCGACGCCGCCCCTGCCGGCCCTTCTGTCCTTGCCGGCCCTTCTGCCCCTGCCCAAGGGAAATGAAAGGGAAAGGGAAAGGGAAAGGGGCGACAGGGACAACAATTATATTGCCTGCGTCCACGACCTCTGCACCACCCACCACTGCTGGACCTGCCGACGCCACCCCTGCCGACGCTGCCCCTGCCGGCCCTTCTGCCCCTGCCCAAGGGAAAGGGAAAGGGAAAGGGGCGACAGGGACAACAATTATATTGCCTGCGTTCAGGACCTCTGCACCACCCACCACTGCTGGACCTGCCGACGCCGCCCCTACCGACGCCGCCCTTGCCGGCCCTTCTGCCCCTGCCCACAAGACGCCTGCACGTGTTAGTAGACGGATGAGGACCTTAACACCATCAAAATACGACGCCCTGCTGTTTGGGGATTCCCAGGATGTTGACAGCCAGGAGTACGACGACGACGACGCAGCACGGAAGCGTGGGGGGGGGGGGAGTGGATAGTGGCAGTGAGTCAGACGAAGGTGAAGACAATGAAGAAGGGCGTCCTTCTAGTGGTGAGGAGGGTGATGATGAAGCGTTGTATCGCGATCATGACAGTGATTTGTCTGATGGTGGCGCACACGCAGACGAGATTCCAATCCACGACGCCAACATTCATACGTTTGTGTGGTCTGACGGGGCTGATTTTGTGCCTGACATGCCCCAGTTTGATGCTGGTAGGTCAGGTACAACTGCTGACTGGCCCTGTGACGACAACGCAAACGAGATGGATTTCTTCCTCGCTTTTTTGGACACAGAGATAATGACGTACATAGTTGCCCAAACAAACGCCTACTACAGGTGGGTGTTTGGCAGATTGGACGTCCTTTCTCCAAAAGCGAGAATACGAGGCTGGGTTGATAAGACTGTGAAGGAGTTCATGACGTTCTTTGCCTTGTTGTTCCTCATGCCTCTTTGCAAGAAGCATGTGCTACAACATTATTGGAAGCACGACCCTCTCATCGCCACCCCAACTTTCAATAAGTACATGACTCATGACAGATTTTTGTTGCTGCTAAGATTTATGCACTTTGCAGACAACGAAAATCCTAACAGGATTGACAGGATATGGAAAGTTCGGGAGGTGTTCACCATGTTGTTGGCGAGGTACAAGAAATACTTTTACCCCTTCCTCAATTTGGTGATTGATGAGTCGCTCGTGCTCTTCAAAGGACGTCTTGTTTTCAAGCAGTATATCCCCTTGAAGAGGCACAGGTTTGGAATCAAGCTCTTCGTGTTGTGCGACTGTGAGACAGGTATAGTGCTGGACATGATCGTGTATACAGGAACTGACATTGACATACCAAAAGTCGCTGCCAATGACCCCATGGGTATGTCAGGTGCCATCGTCAGGAAAATGTTGGCACCTTACCTGGGCAATGGCCACGTCTTGTACACTGACAATTGGTATACTTCTCCTGCTCTCTGCCAGTTTCTTCATGACAACCAAACGGGGTCATGTGGGACTGTCAGAAAGACAAGAAAGTTTATGCCCAAGTTCGCAGATAATGTCATTCCTCTTTCAGATCCCTCCTCCAGTGACACACCTTCTGACGACGAACTGGTCCAGGAACACCGCAAGAGGCATATCCGAAGAAGGCGACGAAGGGGGCAGAAATGCATGGAAAAGTCCGGGAAAGTGGTAGCCCTGAAGTGGAAAGACAAAAGAGACGTTCATCTGCTTTCGACAGTCCACACAGGTGCCCAGGTGGACTCTGGTAAAGTCCACTACCGAAAAAAAAAAACATCCATAAGCCCGACTTGGTAGTGGACTACACCAAGAACATGCGCCTGGTGGACAAGTCGGATTGTCAACTGGCAGGCGTTGAGTGTCTGAGGAAGACTGTGAAGTGGTATCACAAGCTCTTCCTCCACCTAGTTGACATCACGATGCTCAATGCCTACAACTTATGGTAGGTCAAGAGAGATATGGCACCAAATCAAAAACTCAAATTCAGGGAATTTGTCTACAACGTGTCATATCAACTCCTGACGAAGTATGGCACCCCCACTCACAGGCGTACGTCAGGCGTGGGGATCACGTCCCTGACCGCATCCAGGTGGGAGTGGAAAGACACTTTCCAATCCACACGGAACTGGTTGGCACTCGTCACAGGCAGGTGAAGTGTCACGTCTGCATAAACACCTCCAGGAGAGCCCCAACAACAAAGAAAGTCACCACAATGTGCCACAAGTGCAAGGTTGCACTCTGCTTGGGGGACTGCTTCAGGGACTACCATATGTATAAGCACTACTGAGTGCCGCCCCCTTCCCTGGACTCGTGCCCTACCTTACCTGACCTAACTTAGACCTAACTGAACTGATCACGCTACCTCATAATTTTAGATACAAAGATGTCCCTGTGATATGCCTTTTTTCATTATATAAATATGTCTTTTATTATTTAGTTTATAAGTTTCAAAGATGTCCATGTGATATTTTTGTTGTTTCATTTTCATTTTCATTTCCATTTTTGTTCACTATATCAATATATATGTTTGTTATAGCCAATATTTATATATCTTATTGTAAAAAAATCCTTATGTTTCAATAAATCCTGTCCAACCTACTTATAAGATGATAATAAAAAACAAAACAAAAACAAAGTCATGTCATTGTATTCTTGCAATATGATATATTCTATGAATATTTCATATTGCTTGAATACAATGACATGACCTTGTAAACAAATTTTGTTATCAACAAATTTCTAAACAGTATAAAACCTTCCCCATCCTGGATTCGATCCCACTGCCCTGCCATACTTTGAGATTTCCAATCCGTCACCTTACTGACTAGGCCACAGCAGCTCATACAATATGTCACTCAAATCTTCGTGTCTACAATCGAGATGACCATATACAAAAAACATTATTTATCCCACCAATTTACTTTTGTAAATTGATGGGATTATCAATCATATCATGCAAAAGTATATATAACTTTCTCTCTGTCAAAACAAGTAATTATAGAACTTTATTTGTTCAAAAATTGCCCCAACACTCACCAAAATTGCCCCTGTCAGTGTGACTCCAATCATTATCACACGGTCAGTGGGTCAGTGGGTGACCCTTCCCTCCCTCCATCCACAACACCTCTCTCTGTCTGAGTTTGGCTGCCAACTAAATTTGTATAAACACAACATGCATAAAATAATCTTCACAAATACATTTGTATTGTGTAATCTTGTAAATAATGAATAACAACTGTGTGGGTGTCGAAAATTGCTCAACCATCTTTCTTATATCTCGCCTACGCCCTTACGCCCGTATATTGGATTATACATAGTCATGACTATCATACAAATACTTCAAGTAGGTCTCGAATATACATTTAGATTGCATATTACTTGCAAATAAATATATTTAAGTGTTTCTGATGGCAATCTGCCCTTCCCTTTCACAAGCGTCATTCGACACCAGTCCACTGGACACCAGTCTAAATTTAGCTCAGTTCCCAGAAAGGTTATCTCCCTTCCCTTGTCTGTTTACTGACCTCCTTCCTTCCATCTACCCCTCCTCAAAACTACTCTATAATATCGTACTTTATTTACAGTCAATGGGCTACCTATTTCTGTGCATACTTCACATGTGTCTAAAATGCAATGTCTGCTTGCATAAAAATGCAATTCTGAAAGCCATCTATACGAACGACATACGCATGTCTCACTTTCTCTCTCTCTCTCTCCATTCATACATGACTCATGTTACTAAGTAAATACTCTCACACTCTCTCTCCACCCTGTCGGCTCCCGGGTGGCAACGAACATCAGACACATGCTAGACTAGAAGGTTGAAAATCCCACGACATCCATATGCCTCAGGTGCCTCCAGATTGTACACACAGCTGTCTTTCTTTCTTCCTTTCATCCTTCCTTCCCTCCATCACTCACTCCCTCCCTCCCTCCCACCCACCTTTTGTCTCCCGTCTCCATAAACACATTCATAATTTGCGTAAATATCGCATCAATTGGTCTATATGCGGTATATTCCTTGTTATATGTTACGCCTACATACGTACATGTCTTTATTATAGCATGACAGTGCTCTAAATACGAGATATACGTGATATTATGGCGCAACACACCCTCTCCTCCCCTTCATTCCCGCCAGACAACAACCACACCTTCGTTCCCGCCTAGAAACTCATTGATAATTCGCTTATATATTGCAATATTTGGTCTATATGCGGCATATTCCTTGTTATATGGGTGGCCTACATACGTACACATACGTGCACATACGTACACGCAGTCTAAATAGCATAAAAGAGCTCAAAAAAGGAGAGATATGCGATATTACGCGCTATCCCACCCCCTCCTCCCTCTCCTTCCACCCCCTGGGCGCGAGAATATTCGCCCGGGAAATCTCGCCGCTCGATGACATTCGCTCCACATTTTCCAACTACGGACCATTCCCCCCCCCCCCCCTAGAAATGTTTTGGGGGGTCAAATATATATGGGCTGATGCACGCTAACATTCCCTACACGCTGATGTAGTTTTTATCGATATTGGCAATGGGCCCCAAAATCATCATACGTGCGCACAGGGGTGTGGTGTCTCATATCCCCTGTGCGCACGTCTTAGGTTAAACACATTTTGTATGGATATATCCTTTAAATTACCATACTATTTTCATAACAGATTATGTATGCATCGAGCCCAGTGTTTAAACGGATCTCCTCCCCCCCCCCCCTCTCTCTATCTCTCTCTTTCTCTCTCTGCCTGTGGCCAGAACAAAAAAAATTAAGCGGAAATTTTTCGTGTCAATGTAGCCGAACTGTGAAAAATACCTCGGTGTGGGGGGGGGGGGGACCAACTCCTAATTACTCCCCTTATGAAGAGAAGTTAAAATCACACTGTACGTATTAGAGATGTTAAAATTACGCACTTAGAAATAACAAGAACAAAAATACTCAATTACCTTGGATGCCGCGAGCGAGTCGAAATCGAAATGACATTAGACCTAAGCCACTCGCGCACTTATAAAAACAAATAAGAAAAGTGTTTAATTGATGAATATTAGAATCACTTTAAAACTTCAGATGTATAATTGAATTTAACTCAACCGCCTAGATCAAAATGCGGGTATAAGAAACTTAAGACAAATTAATATTACTGACTTGGGAAATTAACCCCTATAAAGACTTAAAAAGAATGTTATCACTTAGGAATAACAATTTAATTAGGGATACATCTGGAAATTACCGCAACTCGCACACACTTATAGACTATGCAAGGGAGAGAGACAGACTGACTGACTCACAGGATGAGTGACTGTCTGTCTGTTCGTCCGTCCACGATCATGGGACGGGTCAGGAGCTCGCGGTATGACATGATCTATATTAGAATACAGATATGCAATGACATGATGAGAAATTGGAGTTTTGACTGAACGACATGATAAATTGACCGTCATGTCACTGACGATTTGACATGTGTTAGAAAGCACAAATTGCCCAGGAAAGGTCATTGTATGAGTCATATTTAGACAAATTAATTTATCTCGCTAGACATGCGGGGAAACAATTGACCGTAATATAATAGAGATGTTTGATATTATACACTGCACACACATTTAAAATCACTTTGAAGAGTAGTAATGGTAGTCACTTTTCTATAGCCACCACAGCTAGGAGGAGTGAGTGAAGGAGTCGGCTCACTCGATGACACAGCTCAGCTGATCCCGCACCAACGTTGCAACACGATGACTCGACACTCTCCTCTCTTGATAAAGTCGTCTCCCGGCAGCAACAGGAATCACCGTAGAGATGAACTGGTAGACTGGTTGAATCTCAAAGTGCAGAAATGGTTTTTAACTTAACCAAATTGTGGTTTGTGGTTGGAAATTAACAGAGATAATTTGCACAGGAACTCAGGAAACAATAATGGTAAAGCTGCTAGATGATTTATATTGTAGACTGGATAAAACTGGATCAAATTGTAGATGCTGGTAGAACTGGATCACCGGAAATTGGTAGAATGGTTGAATGTAGGCTTGATAATTCTTCGAAGGAACGTGGTGTAGTCACCTAAATTAACAATTCATGTTAAAAAGGAGCATAGGTGCCACCATGTTACATAGGACTTTTATGAGTAGTCAAATGTATTCATAGGGTTAACTGTTGACTCTATATAAGGCTGACTGAAGGTGTCGATGGCCTTAAGAGATCTATATATATTATTTTAGTTAAAGGTTGGTTGTAGATGTTGATCTCAGCTTTCAGTTCTCTCTGCTTGTAGTTTGATAGATTATATTAATTAGGTAGATATTGTATCGCTGACACCATCCCACTTATACTCTATACATATTAGATATAGGTAAAGCGGGAAAATAAAGATCTCTGGTCCAAAACCACTCTGATATATATTCAAGTACAAACTGAAATAGTATACAGAAGTACTAAATGTAAGTAAATAGAGAATTCCCTATATTGAGAGGAATCTCTGAGCTATGTTCTCTCGCTCGTGGCTAATGTCTCTCTGCCCCCTACCTAGCTCTCAAAAATGTTCACCCCCTCTCAACCACACCTATATTTCACCTTCCGGTTACAAGATGGCTATCCGTGGTTACAAGATGGCGTTGGGGAAGGTACAGGGAATGCTTGATTAGCTTGAAAGCGTGTGACAGGATCTGACCAGACAATGCATCATAGGAGTGGATGATCTTTTGACCTCTGTAATGTACAGTCCCCCACATAAATATAGACACTGTAACTAAAACTTCTTAAAATTACATGATAGTTGGATATAATGGATATAGTAGACATAGTACAATCGTGAGATGTAGTATAATTTTAAAGTTCTTAACAATTAAATTAGTGTAATCATAAGTCTAGGGTAAAGTATACCCTAATTTCAAACACTTATAATGGGGAGACTAATTAAAAACTAATGGCCTTTTAATAATATTATGAATTACTACCGCTAAAATCTGGGTTTACTTAACCCTAGACTTATATAATAGTTACAATTTTTTGTTTTAATTGTTATTTAAATTTATAATAGGCTCCCATTATAATTATATATTATATATAAGTCTAGGGTAAGGTAAGCATACAAATTTCAGTGGTAGTAATTCATAATAAAAGTCCACTAGTGTTTATTTAGTTTCCCCATTATAAGTTTTTGAAATTTGGGTATACCTTTACCCTAGACTTATGATTACACAAATTTAATTGTTAGGAACTTTAAAATTATAATAGGCTTCAATTTCTACAAAAATGCATGTATTTAAAAACGGTTTGCACCGTTGGATTCAGCGTGTCGAGAGGATTCAGAAACGTGTCCTAACTCAATGTTTATTTTGTTGCTCCCAATTCCACAAAAATTGATAAAAAAGAAAAAGGTTTGCACCGTTGGATTCAGCGCGTCGTGAGGAATCCAAACATATCCCCACATGTCCAAATCTATTTCTTCCAAAAAAAGTTGAGATATTTCAACTTGTGACCATATCGTTGGAATCCTCTTGAAGAGGAGAGTTCTCAAAAATTAATTTAGGTGATTCCAACATGTTTCAACCCCTCAAAATACCATTTAAAAATGTTGTCAAATCTTAAAACGGCTCTCAAGGCCTCAACATCGGGTGAAATTGAAATAGTTCAGAATAGTGTCCTAACTCACTTTTGATTTTTTTGCCAAAATCCTAAGGTCATTTTCGATTTTCATATTTTTAGCGGTATATTCGGATTCTTCTTGACGTTGCGATTCCAACGATGTCTATATTTTTTTTATTTTGACAATTTGTTATGACCTTGGGAGCCGTTTAAAGATTTTACAATACTTTACATGGCGTTTTGAGGCATAAAAATAGGTCGGAATCACGATATGGTCACAAGTTGAAATATCTTTAGAATACATGTTTAGATGCTGGCTTTGAGTATAACATTTTGCTGCTTGTTTGGCTTTTAACGTTTGGTTGTTGGGTTTTTAACTTTTGGATATACTGTAGTTTGTCTGACTTTGATTTTGACTTTTGCAATGTAACTGTTATATTGTAGTTTTGGCTGTGCTATTTTCTTTAAATTTATTTAGATTTTGTTTATAATTAATTGTGGCTTACGCTTGTTTGAGACTGACTTTTAACTTTCGGCATTTTGTTTTTGAAAGTTTGTTTTTAAATGTTTAAGGCTTTGCATTTAGTACTTACTCTTGAATGAGGCCTGACTGGATCGACTGTCTACTTACTTCCGATGATGGCTTTAGCTTTTGCTTTTTGGGTTTAAAGTTTAAATTTTGATGTTTTCCTAGTTTGTTTTAAATTTGGCTTTAAATGCTTTTAAACTTGAGTTTAAAATTTAGCTGCTTTTATTCTATATTTATATAAACTGAATTATACCTTTGCTTTATTTAAATATGTTTTCGTACATATAGTTTTGAGTCTTTATATACCTTTGGATTTGTTTGTTTTTAAATGTTTATGGCTTTGCATTTAGTATTTACTCTTGAATGATGCTTGACTGGATAGAATGTCTACTTACGGTACTGGATATAATGTCTACTTACGGTACTGGATATAAGGTCTACTTACGGTACTGGATAGAATGTCTACTTACGGTACTGGATAGAATGTCTACTTACGGTACTGGATAGAATGTCTACTTACGGTACTGGATAGAATGTCTACTTACGGTACTGGATAGAATGTCTACTTACGGTACTGGATAGAATGTCTACTTACGGTACTGGATAGAATGTCTACTTACGGTACTTTCGATGATGGTTTTAGGTTTTGCCTTTTGGAGTTTAAGTTTAAATTTTAGATGTTTTCCTAGAGTTTGTTTTAACTTGGCTTAAAATGCTTTTAATCTTTTGAAAAGTGTAGACGATATTGCTGGTTACATTTTAGAACTGGAGTGAACGGGCTACAGAATGTTCAGTTTTTCACTCATTTAGTTTAGTTGTAAGGCAAGGTGGAAACTTTCAGGGTTTTACGGAGTTTATTAATCAGGGAGTCAAACCAGGGCAATTTGGTTTAACCCTTACTGTACCGGTGACGTCATTTTTGTATTGTACTAGAGCTATATTTAGACTATTTTCTACAGGTTATGAAGGATCTGTGGTAATAAATAGGGATTATTTGGATAATTGGGATCCTGTTAATTGTTAAGAGCCCCTTTTGAAACTGAATAAAACTGACTAATATCAGACAGCATAAAATTAAAAGGACGGCACTGGTACTGGAATGGTTAAAGCAGTGGTGAAATTTAGGAATGCCGTACAAAAGACTCGCAATTTGCTATTTTTGGAGTAGGCTATTTAGCTAAATTCTTTAAGTGTAACCAAAGACTTAAACTTTGTTAATGACTTAAGAGGGTCGGTTTTTATAGTATAAAAGTCTCGCTTGTGCCAGCTAGCTATTGTAAGTAGATCTATGAGGAAGCCCTGACGAAAACAAATTGTGAATGACTAAACTTTGTACGGTTTGAATTTACCCTAATGGAAAGTCTTTTAGTTGTTGTTGTTGTTGTTGTTCCCCAAGCTGCCTGGCAGAACAGCCCCAAGGCTCCGAGCACGGCCAAGGCCATAACCGAGCACCCCCACAGAACCCTCCCTGCCGACCACAATAAAGCCTGGGTGACCGAAGCCACTCCATGGCGGGGAGCTGAGGAGGGTGCGGAAACGCCCGGAAAACCAAAGCCCCACCCAGGGCCCTGTGCCCCTCAGCAATTATGAAGAGAAAGTTGAGGGGCAAGGGAAAAATGTGACGCTTTGGCTTCCAATCTTGGTAGATTGGGAGGTCAATCCACGGAAGAGACGCCGTCACTTGAGATCTAGGAAATATATAAGTAAAAGGAACAGTCAGAGTAAGCTATGGGTATGGCAGAGATCGCTCAGTTCTCACTCTGATAGACCAGCCCATCACCAAAAGTTGAGGATGTTGGTTAGGAATTGCAAACTAGTAATGAGGAGTTAGGATTGTAAATGTTCCTAAGGACACAGATTCAGGTCATTGAAACTGCATATTTAAATTCCGAAATGTGTGAAGGAAAATAGTTTCGGTTCTAAATTTCTTACTTTGCCACAATATTGACCTGGATAAAGGGAGAGACTAGAAAGAATGCTTTTGATCCCTCTTAATAACTCTTAATTAAGCAAGAGAGGGGGCTGGAAGTAGTTAGGGGTGAGCGAGGGAGCTGGAGGAGGAAGTGAAGGTGCTAAAGGAAGAGTGGAAGACGTCGGGGCACAAAAGGGGGGCCGGAAGTTTGGGGGAGTGGAGATGGCAGAGAGGGAGAGAGAAGCATGTAGTTTGGGGGAGTGGAGATGGCAGAGAGGGAGAGAGAAGCATGTAGTTTGGGGGAGTGGAGATGGAAGAGAGGGAGAGAGAAGCATGTAGTTTGGGGGAGTGGAGATGGAAGAGAGGGAGAGAGAAGCATGTAGTTTGGGGGAGTGGAGATGGAAGAGAGGGAGAGAGAAGGATGTAGTTGGGGGGAGTGGAGATGGAAGAGAGGGAGAGAGAAGCATGTAGTTTGGGGGAGTGGAGATGGAAGAGAGGGAGAGAGAGAAGCATGTATGTTGGCGAGTTGGAGATGGAAGAGAGGGAGAGAGAAGCATGTAGTTTGGGGGAGTGGAGATGGAAGAGAGGGAGAGAGAAGCATGTAGTTTGGGGGAGTGGAGATGAAAGAGAGGGAGAGAGAAGCATGTAGTTTGGGGGAGTGGAGATGGAAGAGAGGGAGAGAGAAGCATGTAGTTTGGGGGAGTGGAGATGGGAGAGAGAAGCATGTAGTTTGGGGGAGTGGAGATGGAAGAGAGGGAGAGAGAAGCATGTAGTTTGGGGGGAGTGGAGATGGAAGAGAGGGAGAGAGAAGCATGTAGTTCGGGAGAGTGGAACTGGACGAGATGGAGAGAGAGAGAAGCATGTAGTTTGGGGGAGTGGAGATGGAAGAGAGGGAGAGAGAAGCATGTAGTTTGGGGGAGTGGAGATGGAAGAGAGGGAGAGAGAAGCATGTAGTTTGGGGGAGTGGAGATGGAAGAGAGGGAGAGAGAAGCATGTAGTTTGGGGGAGTGGAGATGGAAGAGAGGGAGAGAGAAGCATGTAGTTTGGGGGAGTGGAGATGGAAGAGAGGGAGAGAGAAGCATGTAGTTTGGGGGAGTGGAGATGGAAGAGAGGGAGAGAGAAGCATGTAGTTTGGGGGAGTGGAGATGGAAGAGAGGGAGAGAGAAGCATGTAGTTTGGGGGAGTGGAGATGGAAGAGAGGGAGAGAGAAGCATGTAGTTTGGGGGAGTGGAGATGGAAGAGAGGGAGAGAGAGAAGCATGTAGTTTGGGGGAGTGGAGATGGAAGAGAGAGGGAGAGAGAAGCATGTAGTCTGGTGGAGGGGAGAAGAAGAGAGAGAGAGAGAAGCATGTAGTTTGGGGGAGTGGAGATGGAAGAGAGGGAGAGAGAAGCATGTAGTTTGGGGGAGTGGAGATGGAAAGGAGTGAGAGAGAAGCATGTAGTTTGGGGGAGTGGAGATGGAAGAGAGGGAGAGAGAAGCATGTAGTTTGGGGGAGTGGAGATGGAAGAGAGGGAGAGAGAAGCATGTAGTTTGGGGGAGTGGAGATGGAAGAGAGGGAGAGAGAAGCATGTAGTTTGGGGGAGTGGAGATGGAAGAGAGGGAGAGAGAAGCATGTAGTTGGGGGGAGTGGAGATGGAAGAGAGGGAGAGAGAAGCATGTAGTTTGGGGGAGTGGAGATGGAAGAGAGGGAGAGAGAAGCATGTAGTTTGGGGGAGTGGAGATGGAAGAGAGGGAGAGAGAAGCATGTAGTTTGGGGGGAGTGGAGATGGAAGAGAGGGAGAGAGAGAAGCATGTAGTTTGGGGGAGTGGAGATGGAAGAGAGGGAGAGAGAGCATGTAGTTTGGGGGAGTGGAGATGGAAGAGAGAGGGAGAGAGAAGCATGTAGTTTGGGGGAGTGGAGATGGAAGAGAGGGAGAGAGAAGCATGTAGTTTGGGGGAGTGGAGATGGAAGAGAGGGAGAGAGAAGCATGTAGTTTGGGGGAGTGGAGATGGAAGAGAGGGAGAGAGAAGCATGTAGTTTGGGGGAGTGGAGATGGAAGAGAGGGAGAGAGAAGCATGTAGTTTGGGGGAGTGGAGATGGAAGAGAGGGAGAGAGAAGCATGTAGTGTGGGGGGGGGGAGATGGAAGAGAGGGAGAGAGAAGCATGTAGTTTGGGGGAGTGGAGATGGAAGAGAGGGAGAGAGAAGCATGTAGTTTGGGGGAGTGGAGATGGAAGAGAGGGAGAGAGAAGCATGTAGTTTAAGGCGTCGAGGCTTGATCCTGCGCGAGTTGTAAAGTCTCTGCAGAACAGGACCGACGAAACCAGACAGCCGAAATATTTGTATACAGTATTTGTATTTGTACGCTATGTGGTATCCTGGGTTCGAATCCTGGGAAAATCACAATCATTATTAAATTCCATTTGGTGTTATTGGTGTTAAGAATAGTTAAAAATTGTCTCCCAAGTTTTATTTATCGGAGAGACTGATTTTTATTGAGCTAGAGCTTTTTATTGCTTCAAACTCTACACACCCCATTGTATGAGCTATCAAGTGGTACAAATAATGATCAGTGTATAGCGTACCTAATTAACTTAGACAAATGATGGGATTATCCAAATTCTCCACAATTTAACAATGGAATGGACTAGAAACCGTATGTCCGTAATGCATTCTTATTAAATGGATGGATATAGACAGAGTTTGAGACTAGAATCAGGATTAGGCCTAATGACTCTTAGAATATAATCTACTGTATATTATAATGGGATTTTAGATACCAATAAAGTTAGTCCTACATTATACGTAAAATTTGGAACGAGTTTCTTAACACTAGATTAGCGGGCTAGCGGTATATTTATATGTACCGCCCAGCGGGGTGTTTTTAGCCAAAATAGGGCTGTTTACGTGATCATTTTCATGCCTAAATAACACCCAGAGCGTAAAACAAGTATCTATCCCTGAAAGGGCATAAACAGAGCTTTCCAATGACACCATAACGATCCTTTTATGATGGCTAGTTTTCTTGCAACAACCGCGCAACGCGAGTGCAAAAAGCATGTAATTCGGCACTTTCCCCATACAATTCCGTATATAGCGAGTGAGAGAGGGAGGGAGGAGGTGGGATTCGTGTCAGTAGGTTCGCCGCGGTGGTCTGGAGCAGTCATACGCTCGCTACTCTCCTGCCACCACTTGTCTCTCTCTCAGCAACATTAAGTGCTGAAATTGCCACACGACCTATGTCGAGCGCCGCCAGATAGTCCAGTTTATTATACTCGACTTATGTTGCGCGCCGCTAGTTATGGGTAGGCCTATACACTTTTTCATCAATAACAAATGCTCTGAACTTGCCAACTCTAGCTCTTCCCAAACTTTCTGACATCTAGGCAAAAACATCACCAATTTTACTTCCTCTTCTTTCCTTCCTCTTGGCACTATGACCGCACCACCGTCACTTCTTCCTCTGACAAACCTGAACTCTTTGCTCAAGCTTTCACTTGTTATGCCTCACTCTCAACCCCGACCCTGCCCCTCTCTTACATATGCCAAATATATTCATCTCTTTTTAACCACTTCCTGCCGGCGAATGTCACCCGTTTTTTTCGGCTATTATGTGCCCTGGGAGCGAGGCCAGCTGTTGTAGACAGCGCGGGAGGGCTTCGTCCGGAGGCTCGCTCATACGGGGTTGAAGATGTACTTTCTGCCCTCTCTGGGCTAAATACTAAGAAGGTGTAAATTACAAAAATTATGGTATTCTTCCTGTTGTACTCAAAATCTGTTCTTACATGCTGACTCCCTGCCTAGGCAAACTCTTAAGCCCCTTTCACACATTCACGATGTTGAGCACGACGTACCCTGATTTGAATATCGGGACACAACGTGGTGCAATCGCCAATGCGTGTCGGAGTCATCGGGGAGTGGCGGATTACCCACAGGGCAAGACGTGGCAAATCGTGCTTGGGGACGATGTGTTTGGGGGTGTCCAAACAAATCGCACGAGGGAATTTTGGGGTGGTAACATCGTGTTGCAACCATGGTACCATCTGGCCTGTCGTGGCTACGACGTGTCACCGTCTTGGCTTCATCGTCAAATGCGTACTACGTGTCACTGTCTCTGCTGATGTACCAATTTGTGTACCTCGTGGCACATCGGGACCAACATCGTGAATGTGTGAAAGGGGCTTTACATCTCGGTCTTTCCTCTAACATCTTCCCTTCTTGCTGGAAGTTTGCTCTCATTAAACCTGTTCCAAAGAAGGGTAACCACTCTCAGCCCTACAGCTATTGTTCAATTGCTCTCATTTCATGAATTATTGATATTTTAAATGTATTTTTAATTCAATTTTTTGAAAGAATTATCTTCCCATAATCTACTTTCAGATAGCCAGTATGGCTTCCTTAGGGGCCACTCTACTGCTAATGACTGACATGACAGAGATCTTCTGATCTTGTTGCTTTCAGAGCCCAATTTCTCCATTTATCTACTCAACACAATCTTCCACATGACTATTGCTTACTCCTCAACAATACACAAATCAACTCTTCACCTTCTCTCATTATTTGTGGTGTTTCTCATTCTTCTGACCTTGCTTTGAAAGATTATATTACCACTCTTGCTAAAAGTAGCTTCCTGGAAGTTAGGTGTGCTCAACCGTTTCTTTGGGTTCTTCACCACCGCACAACTTCTTGTCCTGTACAGGGGCACAGTACGCCCATAGAGTATTGTTCGAATATAAATGGAAGTTCCTCCCAAAGTAGTGATGGTGCAACGGAAGATGGAAATGTCGTTAGAAATAAAGGTAAATTAGGTATAAAGAAAAGAAGTAAATTGAGAGTATATTACACAAACTGTAGGAGTCTATGTAACAAAATGAACGAACTTAGAGCCCTTATTAGCAAAGAAAATATTGACATAATAGCACTAACTGAAACGTGGATTAATACAGAAACCAGGCATTTTTTAGCAGAATTTGATATACCTGGATATAGTTTGTTTAAATATGACCGAACAAGTAAGAGGGGTGGCGGTATAGCAGTGTTTGTCAGGAGTACATTAAGAAGCTGTATTAAATCAGGTATTAGACTAAATAACGATAATGAAAGTGTTTGGGTAGAGGTTAACGAAGGTAGTGAGACCATAGTTATTGGAGTTATGTATAGACCGCCAAATATGAGTAGAAATGACGGAACGTCATTATGGGAGGAAATTAAAATGGCATCAAGATTTAGCAATGTGTGCATTATGGGGGATTTTAATTTTCCGAATATAGATTGGCAGCATCAAATAGGAGGCTCTGATTCTGAGGAGTTTATAGAGGTAGTACAAGATAGTTTTTTATTTCAATTCATAGATACGCCGACTAGATGTAATAATATTCTCGATTTAGTTTTCAGTAACAATGAACATAATTATGGTAAATAATGTAGAGATAGGGGACCACCTAGGAAATAGCGACCACAATTCTGTGTATTTTAATATACAATGGAAAGGTAATACCAGAGAGAATACAACATTAATACCTGACTTCAGAAAAGCCAATTATTGTGGGTTAAGAAGAGCCCTATTAGCTGACCCTATGGTCAAAAAATTAAGTCGATCCAGGTGTCCAAATGAATGTACCCCTTCTCAGGCACCTGTCATCTAAGTCAGGAAGAGACGTCAACCTTGGTAGATACATACGATAATTTTATCGAGTCAGTATTCAATGCACAAAATAAATACATCCCCAAAAGAAAATTTAGATCAACACAGAACCAACCCAAATGGATGAATAATAGACTATTAGATCTTCTAGGACAAAAGAGAGGAATATATAGAAAAATTAGGAAAGGCGAAATTCACCTACTTGCTTACTATCAGAATCTATCAAGACAGGTAAAAAAGGATATTAGGAAAGAAAAAAGAAATTATGAAATTAAGGTTGCCAATGACTCAAAAAATAATCCTAAAGCTTTTTACCAACTATATAAATCAAAGGTTAGAGATGTAATTGGTCCCCTTAACCCGGGAACTGCTGGGAGACTCTTAAGAGTTCCCCTGGCGGACTGCTGGGAGACTCTTAAGAGTGAGTGAAAAAAAAAATCAACTTTTGACATCGAAAAAAAAATATTTTTTTTATTTTTATTTTTTTATTTTTTTATTTTTTCTTGGCCCCTGGGCCATTCAAAATCTCAGTCCTCTACCTCCCCTCCTTCCCCACTTTCCTCCTCTCCTTCAGTTATCACCTATTTTCCCTGTTATTCCCTTATTCTGAGGTATATTTTCGTGCTAACATTAGCGAGTTGCAAGCAGGGTGTTGTCATCACTGATGGCAAGAGAGAGAGAGAGAGTATCGATCAACTGTGTCTCAGTGGCCTTGGGGGAAATTGGCGGGAAAGTAGCTTGCCTCACCCATACATTATACAACTCGCGGGCTATATCTCCGATTTTGACCATCCAAACGCTGTTTTCACTCGTTTTATTGTTGTTTCAGGTTAATACCTTTATAATCAACCCATAATAGGCGCATATGGATAAGTATTAATGCTATTAATGGTACAATGAATATTTTAGTGACGGAAACACCTCAAATACGTCAGCACAGGGGGACGTTTCCAATTACCCCCATGCGCACTTGTTAGGTTAAAACTTGGATAGGAGAAATGACAGAAAATTATTTAGAAATGTGCAGTACATTAAATAGTCAATTTCTTTCCGTTTTCACTAATGAAAATTTGGCACAGTTTCCAGAAGTCCGTAAGGTATATAGCGATAGTATAGAAAATAGGTTAAGTACGATTACTATAAGTAGAAATGATGTGCTTAAGGAAATTGACAGATTGAAACCTCATAAATCGCCTGGTCCTGATGAGGTATATGCTAGAGTATTAAAAGAATGTAGGGATGAGTTAAGTTACCCATTAACATTTTATTTAACAAGTCATTGGAGACAGGTATAGTTCCAGAAGCTTGGAAGCTTGCAAACGTAGTTCCGATCTTCAAAAAAGGTGACAAATCAATAGCATCCAATTACCGTCCCATTAGTCTTACATCAATCATAGGAAAGCTACTAGAGTCAATTATTGCTAGTAAAATTAGAAACCACTTAGATACATTTAATTTAATAAATTCTTCTCAGCATGTATTCACTCAGGGACGTTCTTGCCTTACTAATTTGCTTAGTTTTTTCTCAGAGGTATATGAAGCAGTAGATAATGACAAGTCATATGATATAATATATTTAGATTTCAGTAAAGCTTTCGACAGAGTCCCCCATGAGAGATTGATGAGAAAGGTTGAGGCGCATGGAATAGGTGGGGCGTTGTTGGGATGGATTAGGTCATGGCTAATTGGTAGGAAGCAGAGAGTCAGCATAAATGGTACGAAGTCAGAATGGGGAGCAGTCAAAAGTGGTGTCCCCCAGGGATCTGTATTAGGTCCTCTGTTGTTTGTTATATACATAAATTACCTTGATTTAGGTATAACTAGTAGGATAAGTAAATTTGCAGACCATACCAAAATGGGGAGAACAATTGATTCAGATAGAGATATAGAGTGCCTCCAAAGGGATCTAGATACCTTACACGAATGGTCAGTAAATTGGCAGATGAAGTTTAACATTGACAAATGCAAGGTATTAAAGATAGGGAAGATGCATACAAATGTTAAATATAAACTAGCTAATATGGAATTAGAAAACTCGAATTGTGAGAAAGATCTAGGTGTGTTTGTTAGCAATGATTTGAAGCCTAGACAACAGTGTATAAGCGTTCGAAACAAGGCAAACAGGCTTCTCGGGTTCATCTCTAGGAGTGTGAGTAACAGAACTGCTGATGTTATCTTAAAACTTTACTTGTCATTAGTGAGACCCCATATGGATTATGCTGTTCAATTGTGGTGTCCTTATTACAGAATGGACATAGATTCATTGGAGAGAGTACAACGTAGAATGACAAAAATTATCCATAATATTATAAATCTTCCGTATAAAGAAAGGTTGAAGAAATTAGGCTTACATTCATTAAAGAGACGCAGAGTTAGAGGGGATATGATAGAGGTGTTCAAGTGGGTTAGTGGGATTAACAAAGGGGACATGACAAATGTACTAAAGTTCAGTGATAGCGAAAGAACTCGTACCAATGGCTTCAAATTAGATAAATTTCGTTTCAGAAAAGATATAGGCAAATATTGGTTTGGTAACAGAGTTGTAGATGGGTGGAATGGACTACCAAGTGCTATAGTGGGATTAAAAACTATAGGGAGCTTTAAGATAAAATTGGATAAGCATATGGACGAGAAGGGTTGGGTGTGAAGGGGGATCAGCAGGGTTGGGCCAATCAGCGCTCTGCAGACCCCATAATCCTGCGTTAATCTCTAACCGTTTTGGTAAGATGATCCTCAGGGTATTAGAGTGTTCAGCCTATAATTGGGCTTTGTAATTGGGGTTGTGTGGGACAGGGATCTGCCTTGCTTAGGCCAATCGGCTTTCTGCAGACTCCCATTTTCTTATGTTCTTATGTTCTTATACCGGGCTTCTCGAAAGGGTAGAATCAAAAGTAGTTTGTCTCTTCAATTTACCGCTTACTAAATCCCTACAATTTCTCTCTAGATGCCGCAAAGTTGCATCTCTCTCACTCTTCTACCGCTATTGCAATAATCAATATTGTTCGGAACTTTCTCAGTGTATACCTCCTCCCTTGGCCCCATCATACATTCAGGACTTAAGTCCCGACAGACCAGAACCTTGATGTCGGTGTTAAAAGTGTAGGGATTATGGCCGACTTTACTTGCAGAGAATGGTGTGTGTGTGGCGCAATCAACACATGGGCTACGCTCAAACGATGTCATACGTAGTGTAATCTACGCACCGGAAACTGCCGTGGCGTGGCGAATATGCAATTAAATATATCCAAATTCAGCGGTGCTTGGCGTCGTCATGCCAACGTCATTCAGCGACGTAGTGTGGCACTTACTGCGATAGATGTAGATCCATTGTCGATGCCAGGGGGGCATAGTATTCGTTTATATATTGTTGCTATTTATATTATGGTAATAGATACAAATGTAGGTGACAATAATGCGATAATCTAATATGATTATGTTTGCTTGGCTATACTTTTCATGTTTGAGGAATCTCATATAGTATACTGTTGTATATTGTAGCTTTCTATGTAATGTTTGAGGAATCTCATATAGTATACTGTTGTATATTGTAGCTTTCTATGTAATGTTTGAGGAATCTCATATAGTATACTGTTGTATATTGTAGCTTTCTATGTAATGTTTGAGGAATCTCATATAGTATACTGTTGTATATTGTAGCTTTCTATGTAATGTAAATAGGTACAAATGTTGATGAAAACACTGCGAAAATATAACACGATTCATTGACCTGACTATTTTTGTTTTGCCATAAGAAACATGATAATGTAGGGCTGGTACCATCCAAAGTGAGGTTCTGCATCCTCTACCCAACATTTGCCATTTCTGTTTGTCTTGTTTACTGTTTTATTTTTCCTTCTGGAGGCGGGAGCTGGGAATCCTCCTCCCCTTGTAGACTTCATCTACTAGATGAGACAAAGAAATGTGCAAGGGAACACAAAAGTGGTCCCGGACCCTAAGAATTGGAACATTAATTGTTATTTCTGTTCGGGCTCTATCTCGAGTCGGCCACCCCCAGCTATGGGGTATGTGCCTGAGTACGATATATACATACATACTTACATACATACATACATGCTTTAGAAATCGTATTTTTGTTTGCTATGTGGATAAGGGAGACAAAAGGCAAAGCTGCCTGTGACAAGTGACTCCCCCAGAGTTGAAAGAGTGGCATTGTTTTTATTTTATTGTTTGTATTTTTTTTTTTTGTGGCAGAAATACGTGTGGTGTGCTTGTTTAGTGTAGTGCAGTAGTGCAGTATTTGCAGGAGGAGGTATTTGTGAGAGCTAGCTGGATCACTGTGTAGGTGAGGCACAAACGGAAAAAGTAAGGGAAGCCAGACAAAATGAAACAGGAGTTCCAGCAACTCCTTATCAAATACCTATAGGTGAATCAACAATGCCACAAAATATTGAGCAAATGGTCGTTTGGAAATGGAAGCTAAACACTTGGAATTATATTTATCACTTGAAATTGGTCACTTTTTACAAGAATTGGCATTGTTTGCACAGTGTTTGACATAATTCAGTTGCTTTCGACAAAGTTCATTTCAAATTTAATTGAGAGAAAAAAACAAATATATGCCAGTGACTGATGGAGGTAGGTTACCCAGGCTACCCAGATGGGAGGGAATGAATGAAAGGATTGAGAAGAATGAGTTGAAAGAAGCAGCGAACCAAATGAGAGCGGGTAAATCATAAAGTATGGATAGTATAGCTGTGGAGTGTATTAATAAGGGTGGAGATGAGATAATAGATTGGCTGGTGAGTATATTTAATGTTTGCTCTATTGTGTCAATGGTACCATTAGACTGGAGGTGTGCATGTATTGTGCCGTTGTACAAGAGGAAAGAGACCGGCAGGAGTGTTCAAGTTATAGAGTTATTAGTTTATTATCAGTTGGAAAGCTGTATGGCAGGGTGATGATAGAAAGGGTAATAAAGGGTACAGTTGGTCAAGGATGAAAGTATACAGTTTTTCGTCTGCTATAGCCACACATGGTTTGTCATGTTGGCAGCCATGACAGCCTTTCCACTAGCCCAAACCATCCCAACACACATGGGGTTAATTATATTGATACATTAATTACTGATTACTGATTACTGTTCACCTCTGTGGGGTGGAAGTGGAGTGGTTGCATTGAGGCAGTTGGACAAAATTCAAAATAAAGCTATTAGATTAATCAATAACCCTGCAATCACACAGGACCTTCCTACATTATCCATACGAAGAAACGTTGCATCCCTTGCATTATTCTACAGATATTTTCACAGCAATTGTTCCGAGGAACTTGCTTCAATTGTGCCGCCTCTCCACATCTTTCCCCGTAGAACTAGGGCGGCTGAGAGCGCCCATGAATTTACACTTTCTCCTCCACAATGCAGAACTTCTGCTTATCAGAATTCATTTATCCCCAGAGCTACTACTCTTTGGAATTCACTTCCCTCGAATTGCTTTCCACAAACTTACAATCTACAAATGTTTAAATCCAGTTGTTACAAACATTTTATGAATGGAGGATGCCTTTAGGCACATGGACCTTTTTGTTTTATCTGTGTTTTTCCTTCCTCCGTTCATTGTCTCTTAAAAAAAAAAAAAAAAATATACGGAGTGCTTCGAAAAAACGTTTCCATAAATATCAAAAGTTAGAGAATTACTCATAAACCTTCAGGGTGACTAAATACTGTTATGGAGATAGCAAAACAAAGCTGGGGGCATACGCTGGAACAGCGCGTAGCCGCGGCGCTCGCCTCCGTTTCATTGCCCTTTGGATCACATATAATCCAGTTTTGGGGATGAAAGTGAAATATCAATATTTACCTACTTATTAATTAACAAGTATTATTAGATTCCTCTTTCTACTCATTATTTATTATGAATGATATAATGTTAAGTGTATATCGTAATATCTTGTATAGCCACTCCATATTCGTCTACTTTAGATACACAAAAATCTAATTCCTAAACGTGGACGTAAGGAAGCCTGTGTGTTCAATAGGGTAATGACCCAGCAATTTTACTCATCTTGCGAGCGCCATTGCTTTATGAGTCTGTCCTCGAAGCATAATGAGGCTTTACTTGTGATTTTTATTTATTTATTTATTTATTATTATTATTTTATTTTTATCAGCAGAACACCTGCAACATTGATATCACCATACCCTACATTATTAGCCACATATTACCACGTGTGAATATGGACCTGTATTCCACTGAAATATCGTATATAGGTAGATGTTTTGATTTTCGTTTTCACTCTCGCATTTCTTGTATATCTATCAATAACATTAAGTGTTTAATATCTCCGAAGTGATATTCACGTCAAAGATTATAGAGCAATATATTCATATTTCCGTCTGACAACTAAGTCCAGGAACACGTTTTTAAACACCCTGTATAAGGTGGGCGGGCTCTGAGATATGGCTACCAGGGCTGCCAACATGACAAACTATGTGTGGCTATAGCAGACGAAAAACTGTATACTTTCATCCTTGACCAACTGTACATAAGGTGCAATAGAAGAGCAGTGTGGTTTTAGGAGGGGAAGAGGGTGTGTGGATCAGATTTTTGCAGTATGACAGCTGTCTGAAAAGTATTTTAAGAAAAGTAAGGAAGTTTGTTGAGCTTTTATGGATTTGGAAAAAGCGACGTATGATCATGTGACAGAGAAGCAATGTGGAAGGTGCTAAGGATTTACGAAATTGGAGGAAATTAATTTTGTTAGGAGCAGTCAAGAGTTTTTATGTAGAAAGCAGAGCATGTGTTAGAGTAGGGAATGAGTTGAATTAATGGTTTGAGGTCCATGTTGGTATGCGCAGGGTTGTGAAATGTCACCATTGTTGTTTAATGTATATAAGGATGGTTTGGTGAGGGAGGTAAACATTAGATATATGTGTAAAGGATTGGGTTTAGTAGGAAAGAATGGTGATTGGGAGTTGAATCAGTTGATGTTATAAGCTGATGACACAGCACCGAGGAGAAGTTACAGCGAGTAGTAAAGATATTTGGTGTGGTATGCAGTACGAGGAAGCTGAGGGTGAATGTCATTAAAAGTAAAGTGATGCAATAGCGATGCTCCTAGGGTAAATCTAAATGTACAACTGGATGGGGAAATGCTGGAACAAGTGGAGTGTTTCAAATATCTGATTTGAGTGATAAGCACGGACACAGGTGTGGAAATGTAAGTAAGCAAGAGAGTATGTGAGGTAAGGTAAGTGTTTAGAGCAATGGGAAGTATGTGGAAGGTGAGAAATCTCGGAATAAATGCTAAAAGTGCAATGAATCAAGGGATTGTTGTGCCAACAGTGATGACATGGGGTCTGAATGTAAAACAAATAGAAGGTCGGATGTGATGTAGATGAGCTGCTTGAGGACTATGTTTAAGAGATGCATATAGACAGATTGAGGAATAAATTTACGTAGGAGACTTGGACAACAACAACTCTTATCAGTCAGAGTGGAAAGAAAGGTGCTATACTGGTATGGACAGGCATGTTGAACGAATGGGTGATGAGAGGCTTATAAAGAGAATAAGTATATGAGTTAGAAACAAGGGGAAATAGATTGAGAGGAAGACCTTAGCAGAGATGGAGAGGTGATGTGAAAATGCGTTGGAAGATAGAGAGATGACTCAAGAATAGGCAAGAGAAGTAGTGATGAATAGGAATGAGTGATGAATGTTTGTGACTAGATGAGTTATAATACGGTCGTAGGGAGTAGGAGTTGGGCGCCAGTTGGACTAGATAATAGTCCATCAGGTACCCGGCCCTAGAAACCGGTTTATATATCAAGGACCCTGCCTGGAAGTATGTGGACGGGCATTATGGTGTGCTTCCGCTGCGTATCTGCCTGCTGTGACTGGACCCTCTCCGGGAGATCTGGGCCCTGGGAGTCTTTTGCTGGGAAACCCTCATGGTCCTTGGTGTATGGGTCTTCTGGATGACATAGTTGTGTGTGAATTTTATTGTAAATTTAGTTTGTTGTTTCTGTTTGGGGTCTGTCTCAAGTTGGCCACCCCCAGCTACAGGGTATGTGTCTGAGTATATACATACATATACATACAATTTGTGTCGGGCAAATAAAAAAGATGTTATATTGTTTCACATAGCCAGCTATTGTCATTAACTATTGTACTTCATACTTTGTTGTAATTGGTTAATGTGATAAAACCGAGGTGATTTTAGGGTCATTTGTATTCAAAATTAGTCACTTCACTTCAACATGCACTACAAAGGTGCTTCAGAGCAGGATAGGCAACGCTTGATGAACAGTTATACGAGAAGAGAGGACAACGTAGCTTTCGCTACACAGCTTGTCCTATTTTTTGGTAGTGGTGAAGGCCCAAGGGAGGGGGGGGGGGGGGGCTGCATGCCCTCACCCTCCCCTAAATATGCCAGTATATATATATATATATATGTATATATACAGGGTTCTTGAAAAAGGCACCATCATAATTACAGGGCTAATTATACAGGGAACTCGAAGTACAAACTTTCAAATAACCAATGTCCTATTATGTAGTGTCAGCGTCATAATTCCCTGAACAATCGGCCCAATAAACCCTTTAATTTCTGCACAAAAAGGACATGGTTCGCGGTCAGTCACCAATCTACTTATTACCTTGATCAGCCTCTTACTCCTTTGGTTCAGTTGTGTGTGTGTGTGAGCTTGTTTCTATCTATCTGGGTTTCAAGATACAACCCTACCTAAGGTCACCTAAGGTTGTGTTCGCCACTCTCCTAGCGGCACCGAGGAGCGCGTCGCCCCTCGTTCTGGGTTATGATTTGGTGCAGCAGGCTGTTTGAAGGGGCAGCACGCTCCCATGCGAAGATGGGCTCGTCTGGCACTTTTTGCAGTTCGACATCGAGGGCTCTCTTGAAGTTGTCTAACGAGGCGCCCCTCATGTCTCTTACTCGCCGTGGGAGTTTCTTGAAGAGACGTGGGCCTCTGTGTGATAACCAACTCTCTCGCAGAGATCCAATAGCACCCCGGTTTTTCATCCGGGGGATATCGCATTCCCAGCCTCTTCTATCACTGAATTTCATGACTATCGTGGTATGTAGGTTTGGTACTAAACCCTCTGCGATTTTCCACGTGTATATTATTAGGTAACTTTCTCTTCTACGCTCCAACGAGTAAATTTTCAGCGATCTTAAACGCTCCCAATAGTGTAAGTGTTTTTGCTGATGACACAAAACTAAGCATGATAGTAAACACACAGGAGGACGCGGGCCGGCTGCAGGAAGACATAAATGTAGTGTTCCAGTGGACCAGGGAAAACAACATGCAATTCAATAAAGAAAAATTCCAATTAATACGATACGGAGATAATAATGTCGTTAAAGAGAATACAAACTACGTAACAGAATCCAGCCACATGATAGAACGTAAAGACAGTGTGAAAGACCTTGGAGTGTTAATGTCTAAAAATATGGAATTCAAAGAACATAACCAGGTCAAAGTTGCAGCTGCAAAACGGCTAATGGGATGGATTCTGCGTAGATTTAAAACGCGGTGAATTGCCTATGATAATGCTCTTCAAATCTCTAGTGCTACCATAAGTTGAATACTGTAACGTATTAACATCCCCATACAAAGCAGGCGAAATAAACGATCTAGAGGAATTTCACCTCGCATATAAACTCGGTAAAAGAATCAGTACTGTGTCTTGTGTTGGCATCTATGTCATTGATGAGAATGAGGAAATGAAGGGGTGCTAGCACTGTTCCTTGGGGAACTGAGCTTTTGACATCCGAAGGCTCAGATGTGACTTGGTTTACTACTACTGATTGTTTGCGGTTTACGAGGAAGTTGTATATCCACCGTCAAATTTTCCCAGTTATACCTTTTGCTTTGAGTTTGTGGGCTATTATACCATGGCCACATTTATCAAATGCCCTAGGAAAATCAGTGTAAATGACTTCCACGTTTTTCTTTTATTCTAGCGATTTAAGAATTTTGTCATAATGTTCTAAAAGTTGTGAGAGACAAGATCTTCCCGCTCTGAGCCCATGTTGACCATTGTTGTGTAGTTCATGTGCCTCGATGAATGTTGAGATTTTGCTTCGCAGGACTCGCTCGAAATCCTTAATGATGTGGGATGTTAGAGCTACCGGGCGGTAATTTCTTGGTAGTGCTTTACTCCCTCCTTTATGTAGAGGGGCAATTATTGCATTTTTCAAGCTATCTGGTATATCGCCAGCATCTAGACTCCTCCTCCACATTATAGCCAAGGGTTTGAGAGGTTTTCCTTACATTTCTTCATTAGGATCGAATTCTATGAGTCTGGGCCTGGTGCCAAGTGGGATGGCATGTTGGAAATTGCCTATTCTATGTCTTTTGGATCGAAATCAATATCCAGCATCTGAGGGGTTTCTGTAGGGGAGTTTTCCATGAAAAATTCATGTTGGTCTCTGATGACTTTTGTTTCGTCCGGCTCACTGAAGGCCATATCATACTGCCGGTGTAAGAGTTCGCTCATTTCCTTTTTGTCCCCTGTGAATGACCCATGGGCCGATATTTGATGCTGTTTTAGTCTTTTGTTTGGCATATGAAAAGATTTACTTGGAATTTTCCTTTATATCTGCAATAGCTTTCCTCTCCTCTCCTATATATATTTTTTTCTATGTGATTGAGGGAGGCAAAAGGCAGAACTGCCTATAGCGAGTGCCTCCCCCATAGTTGAAAGAGTGACAGGGCCAAAATCAAGGGACGTTCGAGCCAAAATGCCTGGACACACAAAGTTTGAAGCAATTTAAGTTATAGGAAGAGGGAAATACTGATTCTGTGAGAGAGTTCCAGAGCTCAGCTGTTGAGTAGAAGAAAGTTTAAGAGTAATGTTTCACTCTTGGGTTCGAGAGTTGCACAGAGTAGGGGTGGGATTGAGTTGCAAGACGGGTACCACGTGCCCTACGTAAAGGAGGTGGTATACACTGGGAAAGCTTTGAGGAACATTGATTATTATAGTAGCGATAGAATAGAGAGAGAGATGCAACATTGCGGCGGAGAGAGAGAGATTGCAGAGAGTTGGTGAGTGGACGGGAGTTAATGATACGAAAGGCCTTCCTTTCAACTTTGTCTAGGAGAGCGGTGTAAGAGGAACCTCCCCACACATGTGAACAATACTCACTACAAGGATGCACTATGCCCCTGTACAGAGCAAGAAGCTGTGCAGGGGAAAAGAACCCCCTAAGGCGGTTGAGCACACCCAGCTTCTGGGAGGCTGCCTTAGCAAGACTGGTAATATGGTCCTTCCAACTGAGAGCAGAAGAAAAAGAGACACCAAGAATATTGAGAGAAGATGAAGGATTGATTTTTGTATTGTTGAAGAATAAGGGATAGTCCGCTGGGATTTCCTTACGGGTAGATAGATGGAGAAATTGGGTTTTGTAAGCATTAAAGGTAACAAGGTTTTCTCTGCCCCAATTGGAGATAGATCAGAATTTAAGAGTTCTATGGCTTCATTACGTTTGTCGTTGAGGGATTGCTGGCTGGGGCATTCTGAAAAACTAATGGAGTAGTATAAGGTTGAGTTGTCTGCGTATGAATGTTTGGGAATTGAGGTACAGTTGAGGAGATCATTTATAAAAATTAGTTAGAGAATAGGAGATAGGACAGAGCCCTGAGGAACACCGGAGTTTATAGGGTGAGGAAGTGATAAATGGCCGTCCACAACCGCGGCTATGGAACGGCCGGGAAGGAAATTAGAGACAAAGGCACAGATGGAGGGATAGAAACCGAAGGAGGGTAGTTTAGAAATTAAAGATATGTGCCAGACTCTATCGAAGGCTTTCGATATGTCTAGTGCAATAGAAAAAGTCTCACCGAATTCCCGAAAGGAGGATGACCAAGAGTTAGTAAGATATGAAAGAAGATCACCAGTAGAGCGACCCTTAAGGAAGCCATACTGGCGATCTGAGAGCAGATTATGAGAAGAGAAATGCTTAAGAAATCTGGAAGCAAGAATAGTTTCAAAAACTTTAGAAAGACAAGAGATGAGAGCAATTGGATGATCGTTGGAGGGTTGAGAGCGGTCACCCTTCTTTGGGACAGGTTGAATGTGAGCAAATTTCCAGCATGAAGGGAAGACGTTAGAGGATAGACAGAGACGAAAGAGTTTGCCTAGGCAGGGAGTCAGCACGGAAGCACAGTTTTTGAGAACAACAGGAGGAACACCGTCCGGACCGTACGCCTTATTAGTATTAAGCCCAGAGAGGGTAGAAAGTACATCTTTAGAAGAGATTAGGATATTAGGCATAAGTAAGAGAGTTAGGCGTAAGTATGTTGTAGTTCATATGAGATTCTTAGTCTTTGTTTAATTTCCACAATTTCTCTATCTATTTGGTATTTTTGCCTATCTTGTAGATTTTGTTTTGTGTGTCGTTGTATTAGTAATTTCCTCCTGTACAGCTTCCCTCTTTCCCGTTCTTGTTTGCTTCTTCGTCTTGTTTGTATTTCAGGTATGTGGTGGCTACAGATTTGGGTCATAGTTACTGTTATCAAGACTAGGCATTCTGTTGGTGTCCAGTTATTCATCAAAACTTCCCAGTCTATTTCCTCCATTTCATGGTTCCCCTCTTCCCACCTACTATATTTCATGGTTCCCCTCTTCCCACCTACTATATTTCATGGTTCCCCTCTTCCCACCTACTATATTTCATGGTTCCCATCTTCCCACCTACTATATTTCATGGTTCCCCTCTTCCCACCTACTATATTTCATGGTTCCCTCTTCCCACCTACTATATTTCATGGTTCCCCTCTTCCCACCTACTATATTTCATGGTTCCCCTCTTCCCACCTACTATATTTCATGGTTCCCCTCTTCCCACCTACTATATTTCATGGTTCCCCTCTTCCCACCTACTATATTTCATGGTTCCCCTCTTCCCACCTACTATATTTCATGGTTCCCCTCTTCCCACCTGCTATATTTTTTTTTGCTGAAATTAAATTCCCTGAAAGGGCCTGTTTTTGGTCTCACTTCTGTGTTTGTTTTTTGGGACACTTGTTAGGTTTGTGTTTATTTCAATTAATTTATGATCCGAGCAAGTTGTGTCCGAAATGGTCATACTATTTACTAGGGAGTCATTGTTGGTGAAAACCAGGTCTAGGATATTATTCCCCCGTGTGGGTTCATTAATGTTACATGCTGGGAAAGGCTAAAAAGATCGCAGTCTAAATAGCTCTCTCGTATATGCTTTTCTGATGTTGTTTGCCACTACCTGATTTTCTAATTGCCTCCATGTAATGCTTGGCAGATTAAAATCTCCTAACCACATAATATTTGGTGTTGGGTTTCCTAGGCATTCTTTTGCAATTGTTATCTTGCTGATCTGGGGTTTGAACTCGTCTACGGATGTGTCCGTGGGTCGGTATGTGATAATAATAACTAAATTTAAGGATTCTATTTTTACCCCAAGTATTTCCACCACTTCATTGCTGTTATTTAGAAATTCAGTACATATCAGAGAGTCATGGATGCACAATGCTACCCCTCCGCGTGTTCTATGCTTTCTGTCTGCCCTATGAAGATTGTAGCCAGGAATCCCTACTTCACTATCTTCGTGGTCCTTTAGCCGGTATCACACGAGCGCTTTTTCACTCAACATTTATCCTCAACACTGGTTTGGCAGCTTATGAGGTAAACATTTAATATTTTCTGTTTCTTAAATTCATCTATCACCAGTCTAGTTTCCGATACCAGTGCAAAATACTCCAGAAATGTTGCCAGCAAAATGTTGATCATCGAATGTTGACTATAAAAGCTCACGTGTGATACCGGCTTTAATATGTGTTTCTGTGAGAGCTGCAAATAAAGCATTCCCTTCTTCTAGTAGGCCCCTAACAAATGGTACTTTGTTTGTGGTTTTATTTTTTAATCCTTGTATGTTTGCAAACAGGAGTGGGGAGAGGCAATTTGCCTTGCTTTGCGTACCTAATAATCTTGGGTAGACGGTTGGGGTTGCTCGTAGAGCACATCCCTGTGCCACGCTTGGGAGGACAGGATGTGCCCGAAGTGCGCTATCTGATCCTCCAACATTCTCATTCTGTTCATCTTCTTCTGCCATACCCTTTGTTGCCTTCTTTCTCTGTCTCGCTCTCGCATACCTTGAGCTTTTTGTTTGGCTACCATCTAAGCTGTTTACTGCATTCCTCGATGTCCCTCTAACATGGAAATCTGGGCATTTGATATCATAACAAGCCTTATTTTCTAGTGAGGCCTGGTAGAGGGGTGGATGGGGGTATTTGCAGTTTCCACCAAACCTGCACTTCCCATATCTAACTATATTATTGCAAATTTTTGGATGCTCAAATCTACAAACTGCTCCATTTAATTTACCTCTTGGTCCAAAGAAACATTTTCTTTTCATATAGTTATCTGCATACTGGAGTAGTTGGCTTTTCATATAGTTATCTGCATACTGGAGTAGTTGGCTTTTCATATAGTTATCTGCATACTGGAGTAGTTGGCTTTTCATATAGTTATCTGCATACTGGAGTAGTTGGCTTTTCATATAGTTATCTGCATACTGGAGTAGTTGGCTTTTCATATAGTTATCTGCATACTGGAGTAGTTGGCTTTTGTAGGTGTGTGGGAGTAGGGGGGCCATTTGGGCCGTGTGTGGAGGTGCGAGTGTTCATGCCACGGTCTGGGGAGACCTGGGCACGGGTGTGGGTTATGGGAGTGGTATTTGGTGGCGTTACGGTGTTGCAAGGTGGTGTGGAGAGATGACTTGGTGTGGAGGGAGAGTTGGTGGAAGGATTTGTGTGGTACATGTGAGCCGTAGTGTTACGAGGTGGTGTGGAGTGAGAATCAGTAGGTATATTTGTGTGGTGGGCCAGTGGGCCTTTGTCGTGGTTGAGGGCGGAGTTTGGGGAGGGGGCTGATGTGAGTCTTTGTGAGCGAGGAGTTGTGAGTGTTTGTTCAGAGGGAGGTGTTTTTTTTTTTTTTGGGTGCGACGAGGTAGGAGTAATTGAATGCGATACGGTTGTGGTCAGGTAAGTTTGAGGGGAAATTCCTGGTGTGCGTCCCCAATTTTGATGGAATAACACCGCATCTTGGCTATACTTATATAGCATATATATATATACTTATATATACTTGTACCTCTGTTTTTTCCACAGTCTGGATGATTTGCATTGTGAACTCGGCACAGTTGTTGCATAAATGGAAGTTCTTCCCCTTACTATTATAAGCCTTGTTTATAGGTGGTGAAAGTTCTACGCACACCAATGAAACTTGTCTTTGCATATTTGGCATTTTGTGCCATGTTTGTCTCTCATTATGTACCTATACAGATATTGCGAACGTCCTTGGTATTCATATCCAACATTATAAGACTATTTCACCCAACTTTCTGTTATGCCCCATACGACGCAGGGGAGAGAGGAGGGATAGAGAGAAAGAGGGGGGTGGGGGTGCGAGGGGAGTGTTTCACTGTTTTGTGGTTAGGTCTTGTAGGGGGGTAAATTTCGTGTTCGAGCTTCCAATCACTAACACTGGCTTTGGTTTTAACTTTAAATAACACTTTCGATAAACTTATGAAACAGTATCATTCCTGCCCTAACCACTTCCTGTCTCTCTTATCCCCGGCCCGAACTTACACTATTGTTTGTTGCATGAGAGATACTTTCTCAATAGCGTCATTACTACTAAAATACCCCGGGAACGAAATAAACAGGAACGAAATGAACAAGAAAACACGACCACACCCAGGACAGGAATGTCAGGGTCGCTCACCCTGACAACGTAAGAGAATGTCGGAAGTAGGGTAGACTAAATCATATTGAGACGGCCCATATGTTTGCCATTATAATGTGGAAATGTAGATGTCTTTATCCACAGATTAACTCTTTTATTAATTTTCCTCCAACACACATAATTATACGTCTTCTTAGCAAGAAACGATCCTTCTAGTAAACAAAACACATTATCTTCCTTCGTGTCTTTATATAAGCCCTTGATGCCACAGAGTATTATTACAGAGTATTATTAATGAAACAAAAATTATGATACCTATAATTTTCAATGCATGTATGTAATTAGGCAAGAACCATGTCCCACAATATTAATATTACGAAGGTTATGGTACCTAACATTTTGTATGCGTTATTTATGTATGTATGTAATTATGTAAGAACCATGTCCCACACACAGATTCGTTTTTTTTCTATTTGTTAATAAACACATATGTACAGTATTGTACACGCCTTCTGTAATCATACAACTCTCTATATTAATTTCAAACAAAACACACACGCTTCCTTCTAAAGTTTTGAACACCAACGAACCTTGCCTTTATTGTCACAAGACAAGCAGAATTTACCATCAGACGTACCAACCCCGCAGGTCGTCAGTTATAGTATTAGAACCTAATAACAATCGTTCTAGCATGAATTGTATCTAAGGAACCATCGCTTTATCTATGGGGAATCAGGTTAACTTGATCTGAATAATTTAAATTTACATAGGAACCATTGTAAGCTGTGCTGAGAAATTCACAACTTTCACAACCCGAGAGGCTAGAAATGTGTGACAGACTTGACCCCAGGAATACCAACTAACCTCCACCCATAAGAGTCCTAACACGCTAAGGAAAATACTGGGAGATATCATTTGAACCTAGAAATTATAAATCGCAAATTATAAATTATAAATTATAATCTCCACGAAGACAAAGTTCGCTTAATCAACTATTCCTAAAGTCAAGTTTAAGAACACAGCCTTATTTAGAAAGACATATGAAAAGGCTAGGGACCCGCGACCCCCTAGTGACCCACAGGGCTACCAGCCTAACCCTCGCACCAGCAAGCTAGGAATATTAAACAAAATAGATGTCCTCTATGTACTATCCTTAAAATAACCTCTAACAAAATAATGTTCCAGAAGTAAATGACGATTGACTTATATATTTTGTACTAATCATATCAGTGCACCACTTCTATATCAGTGCACCACTTCTATATCAGTGCACCACTTCTATATCAGTGCACCACTTCTATATCAGTGCACCACTTCTATATCAGTGCACCACTTCTATATCAGTGCACCACTTCTATAGAGATAAATAGTACATTCTCGGGGTCAGGCAACACCAAGTTATAAACCCCCTTTCCCCCCTCTTTGTAAACAGTCTAGCTGAACCGCAACCCTCCAGTGACCCCCAGGGCTGCCAATTTAACACTCTTGCCAGCAAGCTAGCAATATTATACAAAATATATGTTCTCTATGTTCTACTGCTAAAATAATAACTAACAAACGTTTCAGAAATAGAAGACAACTTACTTCTATAACTTTTACTAACAATATCAGTGCACAGCTCCTATAAGAATATATAATACCAAGTTTAAACGCCCTCCCTCCTTTTTGAAAACTATATAAGCCAAGGGAAATGAGAAGAAGGCAAGTAGAAATAAGCTTTCTTGAGATCGGCACCCCGCTCTGAAGGAATATTAATTTTACCCTATTCAGAAATAGTTATTGATAACGGCAACCCGAAGTCCTTATACTGTCTGTGAATATATATAAACTTTGTTTCAGGATCTTTGTTATTTGTGGCAGGCAACATAATCACTTAACATTGAGACCTTTAATATTTATGTATGTATATAAGTATTAAAATCATAAAGTGGTATGTCCTCCTCCACTTATGTTTTAATATCTTTAATAGTGCAATAGTACCTATATATGTTTAACCTTATTATTTCTGGCACCCCAGAAACTAACATAGTTATACTTATTGGGTTAATTTCAGTATAGTGAAAACGTTGAAAGACTCAGGCAACCCTACCTTTCATAATTTTTCTATTAAGAAGTTATACTAACATTTTCTCACAGAGATCTAAGGTAGACAGATCTTTTGTGTTATAAGGGTTTAGCGAGACACCCTCACGGGCAATCTGCATATATAAATCCTAGGCGCAAATTGTCTGTGGCACCCCACCAGGATTTGCGACTAAAAGGTTAACACCGCCCCGAGTTCCTTGAACCTCTTATAAGGGTTAGAGACAGTCAAGAAGAGCCATTATCTAAACTCTTCTTGCGTTAGTTCGATATTAGGTTAATCCGGCAAGACCTGAGACATATTTAAAACCTCATTTCAAGAGTACCTGAACAGAACTCCATCAACGATTAATATAAAGGTCAGGATAGTCAAGTATTTGTTGGAAGCAATACTGTGTTAATCCGATATGGTGACCAATTGTTTGTTGGAAGCTATACTGTGTTAATCCGATATGGTGACCAACTGTTTGTTGGAAGCTATACTGTGTTAATCCGATATGGTGACCAACTGTTTGTTGGAAGCTATACTGTGTTAATCCGATATGGTGACCAACTGTTTGTTGGAAGCTATACTGTGTTAATCCGATATGGTGACCAACTGTTTGTTGGAAGCTATACTGTGTTAATCCGATATGGTGACCAACTGTTTGTTGGAAGCTATACTGTGTTAATCCGATATGGTGACCAACTGTTTGTTGGAAGCTATACTGTGTTAATCCGATATGGTGACCAACTGTTTGTTGGAAGCTATACTGTGTTAATCCGATATGGTGACCAACTGTTTATTGGAAGCTATACTGTGTTAATCCGATATGGTGACCAACTGTTTGTTGGAAGCTATACTGTGTTAATCCGATATGGTGACCAACTGTTTGTTGGAAGCTATACTGTGTTAATCCGATATGGTGACCAACTGTTTGTTGGAAGCTATACTGTGTTAATCCGATATGGTGACCAACTGTTTGTTGGAAGCTATACTGTGTTAATCCGATATGGTGACCAACTGTTTATTGGAAGCTATACTGTGTTAATCCGATATGGTGACCAACTGTTTGTTGGAAGCTATACTGTGTTAATCCGATATGGTGACCAACTGTTTGTTGGAAGCTATACTGTGTTAATCCGATATGGTGACCAACTGTTTGTTGGAAGCTATACTGTGTTAATCCGATATGGTGACCAACTGTTTGTTGGAAGCTATACTGTGTTAATCCGATATGGTGACCAACTGTTTGTTGGAAGCTATACTGTGTTAATCCGATATGGTGACCAACTGTTTCTCCACTAGTTACGGAACCATATTTAAGACCCCAAGCCCATTAATCCAACTTTAACTTCTTCACACGACCGGCCAACCTGGACGGCTGACGGAGCATCAGAAGAAATCTCAACTAAGTGCAGCTCTCCACCAAGAAAAGAAATAATATAGAAATTACTTTAATTCAGTATCAGTGACGAGATACCAGAAAAGTTAGAGTTCAAAGTGACCGAAATTAATAGAGTTCTTAATATCTCGAAATACGTGAACAGTGTATACAAACTGTCCTACGAAGTTAATATATAAAGTAACATAAATAACAAGACGTCCTAGAAATAACGCTCTTTAGTACGACGTTCGAACTCAACAAATAATCAATATACCAAATTAAGACGGATTTTACCTATTCATCAACTCTGTCATATTTCCGCCAAGTGAAAAATAAACAGTCCGTCCAACATGAACTGTGAGTTATAGAAACGAAGTGTTACAGTATCTAGTGAATATCCTAATCATAATAGCTTACGTGTTCACCTATAAAATACGTCTGTGATACCCATAGTACGATACTAGTGAATTTATTTTAAATAAGAAGATTATATACACCTTCATGAACTCTGAAAATATCTCAGTGGATACCATAATATCTCAGTGGATACCATAATATCTCAGTGGATACCATAATATCTCAGTGGATACCATAATATCTCAGTGGATACCATAATATCTCAGTGGATACCATAATATCTCAGTGGATACCATAATATCTCAGTGGATACCATAATATCTCAGTGGATACCATAATATCTCAGTGGATACCATAATATCTCAGTGGATACCATAATATCTCAGTGGATACCATAATATCTCAGTGGATACCATAATATCTCAGTGGATACCATAATATCTCAGTGGATACCATAATATCTCAGTGGATACCATAATATCTCAGTGGATACCATAATATCTCAGTGGATACCATAATATCTCAGTGGATACCATAATATCTCAGTGGATACCATAATATCTCAGTGGATACCATAATATCTCAGTGGATACCATAATATCTCAGTGGATACCATAATATCTCAGTGGACACCATAATATCTCAGTGGATACCATACCATTATATCTCAGTGGATACCATGATAGCTCAGTGGATACCATAATATCTCAGTGGATACCATAATATCTCAGTGGATACCATAATATCTCAGTGGATACCATAATATCTCAGTGGATACCATAATATCTCAGTGGATACCATAATATCTCAGTGGATACCATAATATCTCAGTGGATACCATAATATCTCAGTGGATACCATAATATCTCAGTGGATACCATAATATCTCAGTGGATACCATAATATCTCAGTGGATACCATAATATCTCAGTGGATACCATAATATCTCAGTGGATACCATAATATCTCAGTGGATACCATAATATCTCAGTGGATACCATAATATCTCAGTGGATACCATAATATCTCAGTGGATACCATAATATTTTAGAGTCCACAAACTTGAACTCAAACTGAAAAAGTTCATCAATGCTTAAGCTTCCATATTTTGTGCCAGGAAATACAGGAACGTGTATCACATCGTCCACTAATATTCATGAGGAAAAGTTAACTCAGGAGACAGTGAATATAAATAAAACATGAATTATTAGTAATTTCATTATAAGCTTTCGAGAAAAGAATAGTACGTATATTTCTCAAGAAGAATATTATGTATACTAGTTGAAGTGAATATACCTGATCCATCTACTGTAGATGGAGATCGTGCTGGGAGAAATTAAATTAAGTAATTGTACCCTATGAAATACATATGATAGTATCTTTAGCCCTCAGTTTATGTATTTAGGACTTAAGTGAATAAAGCTGCATTGCAAACCATATTTCGATATTATCGGTATCCCTGTTGTATTATCGGTATCCCTGTTGTATTATCGGTATCCCTGTTGTATTATCGGTATCCCTGTTGTATTATCGGTATCCCTGTTGTATTATCGGTATCCCTGTTGTATTATCGGTATCCCTGTTGTATTATCGGTATCCCTGTTGTATTATCGGTATCCCTGTTGTATTATCGGTATCCCTGTTGTATTTCTTATATGTGTTTGTGTGAAATTGGATATTCAAGTCTCGAAAGAACTCACCCTAACTAATAGCTAAACCTGAATAAAATCAGGGCATAACAACTACTATCCCGCGATATGGTCAAGAAACAATCTACACTTAGTTAAATAGTTAACTTATTATAATTCTCTGTTTTATTTTTTTATATTTGTTTTACCCGGTACCACGGTTTAGGCTGGGCCTACGACACGGTGTTGGGGGGGGGGGACCCTTTCATTTTCTGTTTTCCGGCTATAACTAGGCAATTATGTTAAGACTCAATAGGTCTATACTGTAGAAATCTGAGTGTTAATTGAAACAGTCTTTATTCTTTTTATTCCCATAGATCCTTCATAAGTTTTATAAATTCGTCTAAGATAACTAGAATACACTGTCACATGCAGCACAATCCTCAAGGAGTTAACTTACCATAGTAACAATATATATTAATTCATGATAATAACACACAGACAGATCAGGTCAACTTGTTTTATGTCAATTTACTTTAAATTGTTATATATATATATATATATATATATATATATATATATATATATATGTATATACGGTATATATATATATATATATATATATATATATATATATATATATATATATATATATATATATATATATATATATATATATATATATATATATATATATATATATATATATAATATATATATATATATATATATACAGTATATATATATATATATATATATATATATTATATATTATATATATATATATATATAATTATATATAATATATTCATAGTTGATTATTTGTTTTTGTTTTTGCGTGTATGTGTGTGTGCAACAATTGCTAATATTGTAGAAAATATACGTAAATAAGGTTGAAAAGGTCATAGCAAAAACTACATACATTAAAGTTCGTTAACTAGGTATCTAAAACAATTAGAAAATATATTTTTTAATTTTTATAAGAATGATATTAATATACGTATAATTAAAATTATTAATCTACTACTATTGTGTGTGTCATGGTAACCTCATGACTTGATGGTGTAATGGTCAGTGTTTAAAATCTGTATGTGGTAACCCAGGTTCGAATCCCGGTGGATCACATTCTTTCTTTCAATAATTTCTTTGGGAGGTGTTTGGTGTTGGAGATAAATTAACATAATTATTATATAGATTATCATTAGGTTCATGGATATTTCGTAGCGAGGTCGGTCTATATGATATGTGCCCCATGAGTATCCTTTCGTCTCACTTAACCATAGGCTATTCATAAGTAAATGTTAAACCAGGTTCTTACTGGGGTTGTATTATAGGTAGATTCTTACTCGACTGGAGAAGATGAGAATACACAATAACACAAGCATGAAGGCAATAGAGGATAATATAACACTGAGTACAAACATAGATTATTCTTATTTACACAAATCATATAGGTAGAGGTGCAATGCTACATAAGACATGGATAGGTTATATATAACAGCACGATCGATGATCCTCCAGGTGTCTCAAGTGGAAGATAATGTAGGCAGAGTCCGACAATCTCTGAAGACGTGCCTGCCTGGTATTCCCTACAACGTCCTGGTCCATGGTGGTGGTCCTGTCATGTGACGGTGACAGAAGGCAGGGGAAGACTTCCTTGTAGATCTTCTGAAGACTGTAGATGTTAGGGTCTTACATGAAAACGAGCCGTTTCTCTAGTGTCTTATGCTCTCGTATCATGGGATTAAAGTAAGGAAACGTTTCACCAGTGTCTTACGCTCTCTCTTACAATCCAGACCTAGACTTCTATAGGAGTTTTTGGAGGAACTTAGATGTTGGGATTTTGGGATTTTACGAGTATGAGCCGTTACACCAGTATCTTACCTCTCGTATCGTAAGGACTAAGTAGGGAGTTGTTTCACCAGTGTCTTACACCCTCCACTACTAAAGCCCTGACTTAGAGTGAAGCCATTTCACCAGTGTCTTACGCTCTTCCAACCAAGTCTTACTGGGGAGGTAGGTTTACTACAACCAAAATGCGTGGCCAGTGCTGCATACTCGAGTTATAATAATTCTTATATCAAGGCAAAGTGCTCGATGTTGGGTTGCGCCAGTGTGGCCCAACAAGGATACGTGTAAATTCTTGATATCTTTGAAAAAGGCATAGAGTAGTTCCACCATTGTCTAACTCCCTCAAGGCACTTTTCTTGGCTATAATCCAAAGTCTTTCAGATAATATCTAGCCTGTCAGAACGGTCTAGAGTATTGTACCAACTGTACCCACTGATGATGGATTTGGCTGAAGAGGTCTTACCAGTTTCGTCGTTCCTTCCGGTTGCGCATCTCGGTGTTAGAAGGGCGGATGTGCTTAAAGGAAGGTCTATATTGACGGCGGTAGCCCTTCTCACGATTCGCGCCACGATGGTGGTGAGTCTCCAGGCAAGATGGGCGCGTGGTGGTCTGGGGTTTATGGAGGATTTCTTCTCCCTGATTTTTGTATGGAACCTCTCTTATTTCCCTAATGGTGTCAGTGTTAAGTCCTTTCCTGGGGTTAGGGAAAGTGGCGAGGCAATGCTTGCGACCCGGGCCTGACATGGTGAGGAGGCTCTTGTGTCCTCCTGCCTTGGCGGCGTGGTGACAGGAGTTGTTGTTGGGGGTCGTTTAGTGCGCCTTCCTTGCACCTCGGTTTTCCTTCCTTTTTCCCTGATGCTTTTATCCCTCATCTCAGTGCAGTTGGGTGTAATACATGATTAGATTAATGTCCAATATTCGATAAATGGATAATAATCGTAGTCATGTGCTATACTTATAACTGACTTGATAGTGTAATGGTTAGAGTGTTTAAAATCTGTTTGTGGTAACCCAGGTTCGAATCTCGGTGGATCACATGTTTTCTTTCACTAATTTCTTTGGGAGGTGTTTGGTGTTAGAGTGACATTAATAAAAATAGATTATCATTATGCTGGGTTCACACATTCACGTATATTGCTCCCGACAGCTCCCGTCAGGCGTAATCGCCAATTTTGTGTTCTGACAGGAGTAGTCCGGCCGTGAACGCCCATATAATCACGACTATTGCACTTCCCGACAGACGTACCGTGACGGGGCCAGTTTTACGTCAGTCGTAATGTAGTCGTATTGAACTACGTACGTGTTTGCGACTTGCGTAAGCATGTCCCCGTTCGTCCGCATGGGCTGCCCGATTTGCGGGAACACAGGCCACGCCCATGCCATGCCCCCACAAGACCTGTGTAGCTGAGGCCGTACGTCTTGGGATTGTTTAGGACCTACCTGGACCGGTTCCGGACAATCGTAGGCACACCCCGTCTGTCCAAACACAGACAAAGACAGTCTTTGTCAACCACGTAGGTATGGGTTGGAATCTGGGAACTACAAAAGGGCAGGACTGGCCACACCTTTGCCATTCCCACTCCTTCCTCGGCACCATGAACAACATCGCAGAATTCATCCTGGAGGAATTAAATTTTGTGAACTCCCTAATCAAACCGGAGAACAGGCATAACACGCGGCTAATGAAATGGATCCTTTCCTACATAGAAATCTTAAAACTACTTGCAATAGCAAACTACATCCATCAAGAGGAACAAGAGAAGAAGGAAAGGAGCAAGAGGACAGTGTGGGTGTGGTCTTATCTGCAACGAAGGCTTGAACATGGCCATTATGAGAACCTGATGGAAGAGTTGGCCAGAGAATGTCCACACATGTACAAGAACTTCACCCGGGTAGAAAAACAACTATTTGATGAGATTGTGGAACGTGTCACCCCCATCATTCAGAGGAAACCTACGTTCTGGCGAAAACCCATTCCTCCTGGTCTGCGGGTGGCCATCACCCTACGTTTCCTCGCTACGGGTGAAACCTACAGGAGCCTGCAGTACTCCTTTCGGGTTGCCCACAAAACCATCAGCCAAATTGTTCCAGACACATGCCAGGCCCTCATCTCTGTCTACGGATATCAGGAGCTCAAAACGCCACAATCGCCTGCTGAATGGAAGGAGATGCCAGCGGCTTTGAGGAACGATGGAACCTGCCGCATTGTATAGGAGCCATTGATGGCAAACACATACGGATCCGCAACCCCTCCTTTGGTGGCACATATTACTTCAACTACAAGATTTTGTTTTCCATTGTCCTGTTAGCAATTGTTGACTCCAACTACAAGTTCATCTACGTCGACGTTGGTGCCATAGGGTCAGAGTCTGATGGTGGTGGCTTTGCACACACCCGTCTGTCTAAGTTGCTTGATAGATAGACCGCCAAACTGCCCCCCGCCGAGGTCATCTCTACCTATCCCACTGGACCACCAATGGAATACTTCTTAGCAGGTGATGATGCATTCCCTCTGCGCGCCTACCTGATGAAGCCCTACCCCCAACGATTCCTCACGAAACCTGAACGGATCTACAACTACAGACTCAGCAGGGGCCGCCGGGTGGTAGAGAACGCCTTTCGCATTCTTGCCAACCGCTTCCGGGTTTTCCACACTGCAATGTCTATGAAACCTGAGCGTGCAGAGGTTGTTGTGTTGGCCTCATGCATTCTGCACAACATCCTACGAGGACGAAACCCACCCCGAACAGAGGTAGGTCAGGCACAGGAACAGAAGCAGGTTCGGCAGCTTGGGCAGCAGACTGTTGGGACATGAATGTATAATTAGTAACATGTACATTATTTATAAACTGTAAAATACCATTCAACATAACCATTCATCCTTGTAACCTTTAAATATAATGAATAAACTGCTTTGTGTTATTATGTGTTTCATTAACAAAAATGTTAGGTAATTATAAACTTAAGTGAACAAGATAAATTGAAAAAAATAATGACATCATTATAAGCAAAATAATTCAGAAAAAGACTAAACCTGTCACTGTCCTGAGGACGCCAAACCTCTTGGCTTGCTATCGCTCGCCAGGAAAATATTGATGTGGTTGTCGATTTAATAGTGAAAGGGTTGGAAAATATAAATAAATACCTGAGGCATACCAAGTGTCCGGGGCTTCTTTTGCCGCACGATGTGTGGCTTCAGGAACCGGAACATGTCAATGATCCACTTCTCCCTCTCCGTCAACCTTTTGGCCCCATCACCACTCTTCAGCTTGGTGAGCCTGCCGAACCTGGAGCGGAGAGAGGTGAACCACGTCATCAAGTCCAAGGCTGTGATGGGGGGTTCCATGCTGGCTGCCTTTTCCGCCACATCATGGTCTATGTGTTCCTTCTGTTTGTGCCTGGGATCACCCTTATCATATAGAAAAGGCGCCTCGAACTCCAGCCACTCTCCCAGCATACGCTCAGTCTCCTCCGTCAGAATAATGTTGGTGCTCTTCCGGCTCTTTCGCCGTTGTGGCTGTTCGACGCTGGAATTTGTAGGGGGTGGGTCCTCGTCGTCGTCGTCGTCGTCATCACTTTCCTCATGATCATCTTCGACTTGCCCCATGACCTCTCCATTCTCGTCGTCGATGTTGATCAAAAATTCTGCCTGCTCAGCAGAGTTGGAGGTGCCAGGCATCGAGGGTGCTGGCGGTGAGGTGGCAGACGTCGATGGGGCAGGCGGAGAGGTGGCAGGCGGAGAGGTGGCAGGCGGAGAGGGGGCAGGCGGAGAGGTGGCAGGCGTCGAGGTGGGAGGGGAAACCTTCCTGACCTTCTTCCCGCTTTTCTTGCTATTCATGGTGACAGGGCAGGGCAGGGCAGGGCAGGGCAGGGCAGCGTGCAGAGGGTGGCAGGGTGACAGGGTGGCAGGGTTGGCTGTAGGTTGTTGCTCCGGTATGGTGAGAGGTATGACTGACGGCCCCCCCCCCCCACCGGCCCCCCCCCCCCAAATATAAAATGTCCGAGGTGATTTTTTTTTTTTTTTTTTTCATTTCTCATCCTTGTCTTCCATTTTAGCAAAACAAAAAAATAAGTGAAAATGGCTTGGGACTGGGGTGAACAAAATATTATAACTAGCCGGGGCTCAACGGGTTAATGATAGGCTATTCATAAGTGCAGTTGGGTGTAGTACATGATTAGATTATGTCCAGTTATTTGGTAAATGGATGTTATTCGTAGTCATGTGCTATACTTTATAACTGCCTTGATGGAATAATTTTAAGAGTGTTTAAAATCTGTTTGTGGTAACTCAGGTTCCAATCCCGGTTAATCATATTCATTCTTTCTGTAATACTTATTTTCTAATTCTCCGTATACTACTAAGGTGGGAATAATTCGACAGTTGTTTGGAAGTTCATATCCTGTATTTAACAAACTCCCAAATAGTTCAATGTTCCCCTAGCAATTGATTCTCTGTTCGGGCCGAAATGAGTTCAACACTCAGATTGAATATTATCATCGACCCACAATAGATTGTACGTTGCAACTTGCAAGTTCTCGTTACCACCTATTTGGATACCCGCTATTCAGGTATTGACTCACTCCGACTTCGATCCAAAGGCACATTACTAGTCTCCAAAATAATATATCAGCTTTACCGGTCCTCAATATGTCTAATCCAAAGACCAAGGCTTTAATGAATTTGACCGCTATTTACCTATCTTTAACACTCTTACATTATATACATTATTATCTCTAATACAAATAGATCCGTACCCGTAGGCACCTACATTAATATAACCCTTTGTTTGGAATATCTCCACTCTGACCTCCTATCTGATAAATAGATAAACTCAATAACACTGATACCACTTACTCAAATAGATATACCTCATTACATAGTCCAATATAATCAATAATTCATAAACACCTACAGTATATTATCAATATTCAACACTTAATTCGCTATATATCATGATTACATCATTACTCTCTATGTTTGATCGGATTGATACTATATCTATCAACTTACTAACTACTTATCTCAGGAATACAATATTTCCTTACACTAGTCGCCTCGACTTGTTACTATATCATGATTGTGAGAAATAAATTGACTACACTGGTATCTGCGTAGTGTTGGCAACAGCCTTCCAATAGGGTAACCTCATTAGAGTGAACCATTTCCTACCAGAGCCTGGTGATTGTATATATTGTAAAGGATAATTAATATTAAGTAATTTAGAACTGTATAAGATTACCTTGGCCAAGTTAATTTAGTTATAAAACCTTGTATGATTAGATTTAGAGGTACTGTATTCGGCATCAGTTTTGAAATTCCCACGTTCGCAGGCGCGATCCACAGCTTGCTGTAATATCCAGAACGCCTGGATATTATGTTTACTAAATTGTTGTGAAACGATATTTATATTAGTGTTTATATAATTAAATGCTTATTTTTCATTTATATGATTAAGTGAAGAGGGAATGAACCCTTGGTAACAAATTAGTATAACATTTATTTAAGAGTCGGAAATTGAGGTTCCGACCACCCAGACGCCATTGAACTTTTGAACTGTCAGGACGTTCTTGTGACTTCCCACAACACTCCCCGCGCCCGGCCCAGAGTCCCTGACCTTTAACCCTTATCTACCGAAGCCGAAATCCTCTGAAACTACGCAAGGCCCGTAGTTATAGCTAAGTCATTGATATATATGGCCATTTATGCAATGTTTAGTTAGGGTATCTGAGAGATAGGCTATCGTGGATAAGACTAGGCTACTAAACAACCCTTATCTGCTCATAATTATAGTCCATGCCATATGGTAGGCTATATAATACTTTATTTTATTCCGTTTCTTTCTTGATTGGTGTGACATAGGATATTGTTTAGGATATTGTGGATGTTACTCAAGTAACATCCACATCTGACACGTCTAGATTTAATTTTCCAGGTTATCAACTGCTCCAAAATTTCAGACCTAAAGGAGGTGTATGTTGCTTCGCAAAATCTGAAATTGCCCTGGAGGAGGTTACTAGTTTCAATTGTCCCTATTTTGATTATTCTATATACAAATTAATTTCTGCTGGTAAATTTAAATACATATGTTGCATCTACCGTTCCCCAAATACTCCTCCAGAGCAAAGTCTTTTTGATTCTCTGTCCTCACAACTCAGTGTCCTCAACTTAACTGCTTCTTCTGAAATCACTGTGTTGGGTGATTTTAATGTCCATAATGTTGAATGGCTCACTCATTCAGCCTGGACTGATGATGCTGGTCTTGAATGTGAGCTATTTGCAGACTCATTTAATCTCACTCAACTAGTCAACCAACCCACCCGTGTACCAGATAATCCTAATCATAATTCCCACCTACTGGACTTATTTTTAACAACCAATTCAGAAAATTATGATGTTACAGTGAGGTCCCCTCTTGGATCTTCTGATCACTGTCTGATAGAGGCCACCTGTCTATCACCTACCACACCTTCCCACTCTGAACCTGTGTTGGTGACTAAATGGCATTACGATAGGGCAGACTGGGAGGGTCTTCAAGGTTTCTTTATTGATATTCCCTGGACCTCTTTCTTTTCTAATGATGCACACTCCACCTTGAGCCACATACAAGATTTTGTAAAAATTGGAATGGAGACTTTTATTCCTCATCAAAAGTACAGTAAAAGATCTAATTCACCTAAATGGTTTGACCATAATTGTGCTAGAGTAACTGAACAAAAAGCAATAGCCTGCATACACAAGATCAAAAACACATGAAGCCTTTAATTACTTTAGAAACATCAGAAATCATGCCAAAACTGTATTAAACCTAACTAAATCAAACTTTCTCCATAAGCAGGCAAATAAACTTCTAAATAATCCAAATGATAACAAAATATTTTGGTCTACTCTTAACTCATTCAAATCCAACTTCACTACTGCTTCATCCATTCCACCATTAAAATCTCCGACTGGCAATCTTGTAAGTGACCCACGAGGTAAAGCTAACCTTCTTGCGGATATTTTCTCCACCAACTCAACCTTAGATAAAATAAATCAAGATGTCTCTGTACTTAATTTTAATTCGCCTGAAATTCCCTCACTTAAGATCCACACCAGACATGTCAAAACTATTTTGCAGAATCTCTCAGTAGATAAGGCTCCTGGTCCAGATAAAATTCCTCCAATAGTACTTAAGAATTGCTCCTTGGTGCTCGCTCCTGTATTAGCACAAATTTTCTGTCTGTGTACTCATACCTCATGCTTCCCAGTACCCTGGAAAGAAGCAAACATCCATCCAGTTCCTAAAAAAGGTGCCTCTTCAGATCCATCAAACTACAGACCAATAGCTATAACTTCCACTCTTGGCAAAGTCTTTGAAATTATATTAAATAATCACATAATTAAGCATCTGGAGAATAATAAATTAATCAGTGATAGGCAATATGGTTTTAGACGATGTCGATCAACTGCAGACATTCTTTGCCTTCTTACGCATCAAATCAACCAAGCTACAGACCAACATGGTGAAACACATACAATAGCACTGGATATATCAAAGGCATTTGATAGAGTCTGGCATCAATCCTTATTGTTGAAGATGTCACACTACGGCTTTGCATCATTAGTTCCACTAATTTCTTCTTATCTTCATAACAGAAAAATATGTGTAATGGTAGATGGCCTATATTCTCAATTTCACTCAATAAATGCTGGTGTTCCCCAGGGATCAGTTTTGGCCCCAACTCTGTTCCTCATTCATATCAATGATCTCATATCTACCCCTCATAATCCAATACATTCCTACGCAGATGACTCAACACTCCACAGTTCCTTCACATTTACCAATTCTTTCACCCAACCCGATCTTATAAATTCAAAAATAAACACTGCAATTTCTCTGAACCAGGACCTTTCTAGAATTAATGAATGGGGACAAGAGAATCTAGTTTCCTTTAATGCACAGAAAACCAAGTACATTCAATTTTCTAACCGACAGAATCTCACTGACTCCCATATATTTTTTAATGATGTAGATATTCCCACTTCCCCTAGTATTGACATTCTCGGTATTACATTAACTACTAACTTGAGCTGGACACATTATGTTAGAAGCATTGCTAAGAATGCCTCTAAAAAACTGGGACTCCTGTACAGAGTTCGAGAATTCTTCACTGACGAGCAGTTGGCCGTAATATATAAAAGTCATGTGCGTTCTCAAATGGATTACTGTTCACCTCTGTGGGGTGGAAGTGGAGTGGTTGCATTGAGGCAGTTGGACAAAATTCAAAATAAAGCTATTAGATTAATCATTAACCCTGCAATCACACAGGACCTTCCTACATTATCCATACGAAGAAACGTTGCATCCCTTGCATTATTCTACAGATATTTTCACAGCAATTGTTCCGAGGAACTTACTTCAATTGTGCCGCCTCTCCACATCTTTCCCCGTAGAACTAGGGCAGCTGAGAGCACCCATGAATTTACACTTTCTCCTCCACAATGCAGAACTTCTGCTTATCAGAATTCATTTATCCCCAGAGCTACTACTCTTTGGAATTCACTTCCCTCGAATTGCTTTCCACAAACTTACAATCTACAAATGTTTAAATCCAGTTGTTACAAACATTTTATGAATGGAGGATGCCTTTAGGCACATGGACCTTTTTGTTTTATCTGTGTTTTTCCTTCCTCCGTTCATTGTCTCTTAAAAAAAAAAAAAAAAAAAAAAAATCCTCCACAATGATCACAAAGTTCATTATCAAACCGGCAAATTATTCTTCCTAAATGCTACAAATAACAATGTTTTCTTTATAACAAAAAAGTATCTTTCATCATATGGACTAGTGTCCATCCTAACTAATTCCCAGGCTAAATCTGATCTATCTGCAACTATTATTTATCCCCACGTCAGTATTATAGTTGCTTCTAACCTTAGTCTCGTATTAAACCCTCCCCTTATCTTTAATGTTCACATTAATCTACTTATCCTATAAGATCCTATACTATTGGTAGTTAAGTGGTATGGAACCTTCTCTATCAATAACAGCTATATTCTCTCAACACTTCATCCTTTTATTTCTTCATAAGTCTAATCTATTTCTCTCGGTTCTGTTCTATAAGAACACATCAATTTTTAAAGGTTGGGTCCACTGGGTTTGTCAAGCATTTCTCTTTTCTTTACAAGTCTTGTTCGGCCCCATAAGGGTCCTGTAAAAATTCAAAGATTTCTCTGGAACAGCTTCACCACCTCACGGCCGGCCAATAGTGCTTCTGGAAATCTTCGGTTCCGTCTACTATCTGTCTGTAAGCCCGCAATGTGACGACAGGCACCCGGATACTGGTGGTGTATCTGGTGAGTAAACGGAAGTGGTGTTTGGCCAGAGATGGACTTTAGTGGGGCGGGAAAGGCGAGTTGGGAGGCTGGAGCAGGTGTATCCAAGTTCCCATTGTTGCCCGGGTGAGGGAGAGAGTATGAGTTGCTTGCAAGTGATCTCAGTGGAGCCCGTGACAGGAATGACGTCTGCAGCCCCTCCCCCCCCCCCCCTCTTTATAGCCCCGCCTCACGAATTGGCGCGCTGTGATTGGTTGAACTGGCCGCCCGGGCAGTGCCTTCTCCGGCCGCATGTTTTGAACATTCATTCCCCTCTCCTCTGATCTTATCTCTTCATAATATGTCCCAGGGAGATGGTTGCAAAGGTCTTGTAGTGGCTTACGGGAGTATGGGGCTTGCACAGATGTCATAGACCTATGACAACTCAAAGAGACAGCCTGTGGAAGGTGAAGAGATGTGCGCGGCTGGTACAGCATTTTCCTGCTCCGACAACGGTGGCTCCTGATTGGTTGCAAGGGAGGGTATGGCAGAGTTAAGGGAAACATCCGGACTGTCAAAATCAGCTGGCTTGAAGAGATAGTTAAATGCAGCGCGTTGATTGGCTGGCAGGATTCTTACTTTATCACCCCGTGCTAAATTAAGGCGAGCTCCTCATCGCAACAGTACTATCCCTTTAAAATCCCTGCCATTAGCCTGCCAATCAACCAGTCCACTGTGTTCACAAATACACCTGTGCAACTGGGTTGCTGGATTATGATTCCCTACTGCAGTCTTGGCTAACTGAACTTGACCCGGTTGGTTAAGAAGTTGCTTGAAAGCTCTGGTGGGCTGTACTCTCTGCTCTTTTCCGTCGACAATAGCTATCAGGCGACGGAGCCGGTACTGAGGGTCAGTTGGGAGAGGCATGGTGCCTTTCAACTGACAGGCACGTGCCCCGGGAGTTCTATTTATAACCTCGTCCGGATACCTGATTGGTGGACGGCTAACTCTACCACTGCGTGTAATTGTTTCTGTGGGGCCCATTGGTTTAGAGAACTTTGTTGGACACTTACCCGGGAAGTCAGTCGCTCTATTTTCCTGTGACATATTTATTTTAGTTAGAGGGGAACTACTTATGTTTTTACCCTCAGTAAATACTTCTCTTCCAGTCACCTCTGCTCGGGGTTACTCTTCCTCACTACTTAAGGTCTCCTTGAAATCTCTCTCGGGGTTTGAAACTTCGCTCTCGGGTGCGTAGAACTATTATCATTTGGAAGTTCTCGGGATCCCCCCTCCCCGCTCGTCGTATCCTCCTCGGTTCCCCCATTTCCCTCTCGTTCTGACCTAGAATGACCCTCGTTTTGGTTACTACAAAAATACCGCCAGAATGGAAAAACCCCCAGTATAATCCCCTCTCCGAATGTGATCTTCTGTCTTATAACGAGTTGAAAAATCCTCAGAATTCTCAGCCCCGGATTCTACATCTTCCTCACTTTTTTCCTCCCTCATGTCTGGGGGTAAAATGCCCTCATACCGTTTGGTATGGCAAATATGCGTAGCCGAAACAATATCTTCATGATACAAATATAAGACTTGGTATGTAAAGTAGCCGCTTGGTCTGACGTTAATTGTTTTGGGATCTCAGGTAAGTTAATTAGTCCGTTAGTCCCAAGATTGGTGGGTTGCGTGGGTGTAACTTGTCCTAACAGTCTTCCCTTTTGGTAATTATTGATCGTATTCTCTCCAAAGTTAGCAAGAACTAATTTCCTCTGATCGGTAGTAATAAAGGTGGGAGATATTCGTGCTTCGTTCTGTGCATCTGGTTCAAAAATCCTGGCAGTTATTCCCTGACATCTGGGAATTTCTATAATTCTCCATGTTTTAGGAGGGATAGACATTTTTCCCGTGGTAGCTGCTATTTGGGGTCGTAGTGTGGTCGTCGTGTCTTTCGGGCCGCACTGTATGGTTACCCCCAACCCCAATTGACTCATAAGATCTATTCCCAGATATCCATCTACTCCGCTGTTAGATTTTCCCGATAGGACACACAAATCTGTGGCGAATTTAATACCTTTCCATTGTACCACCAAGGTGTTAGTTCTCCCTAAAATCGTCAATGGTTGACCTTCGGCTCCTGACAACTGAATACTAGTTTGGTTTAGTGGTCCTATTTCTTTCTGACAATTTTTCACAAAATTCTCCAAAAGACAACTTCTATTTGCCCCGGTATCTCTTAACATGTTTGCGGCTTTCCAATTTATTACTATTGTTTCGCAAGGCGTTTGTCTCTCTAATATATTAACCTCGCCATATCGCCTTCCTATGAGAGGTTTAGGGGAAAATTTTCACCTCCTTCTGGCATTGTGATTTTTGGTTGGGTCTCTGTTTCTCTGTACTCTACTGGAAGCATTCCTCCCTGGTTGTTATTTGTCACCATTGGCAGGGGTCGATCATTTGGAAGTGTTGGTCTCGAGTTAAATCTGTGAGTCGGAATTTGAGAGCGGTTTGAACAGTTCCTAGCTAGGTGTCCAGTTTGTCTGCATATAAAGCATCGAATCATTGTTCTCTGATACCCTTTGTTTGGGTTCTCCTCCTCCCCTTTCTTTTTTCCTCCTTTAGCTCTCTGGCTTCCATTACCTTCTTGATTACATCCATGAGTTCCTTTGTGGTAGTCACTTTATGTATAATACAGTGCTTTCTAACTTCCACAGGACATGCTTGAATCATAATCTCTCTTATTTCTGTCTCCTGATTCTCCTGGTCCATGTGAGGATAAGCAAGTTTGACATTTTTCGTGATCTCCCTCCTCAGGGTTCTCAAATTTTGTACATCTAATTTCAGACTTTTTAGTTTATCTCTGGCCTTCCTGGTGGAGGTTTCTCAGCCTAATTCTTCTATTAGAGCAACCCTAACTTCTCCCCATGACACTAGTCCCTCTAGACGTACCCTTACATCGTTCAGGGCCTTGCCTAACTGTGCCTTTCCATAGGCTATCTTCTTTTCATCTTCTCCCACATCAAGTAGAGTGAATTGACATTCTAATTGTTCAATCCATAGCTTAATTTCTTCTTTCCCCTCTTCCCATAATCTAAACGGTAGTAATGTCGTCATTATGTCTGGTTCGTTAGATAAAGATACTCAATCCAAACAATTTGTCGAATCCCACCGCTTGCCACCAAAATGTAGTACTTATTTTCTAATTCTCCGTATACTACTAAGGTGGGAATAATTCGACAGTTGTTTGGAAGTTCATATCCTTTATTTAACAAACTCCCAAATACTTCAACGTTCCCCTAGCAATTGATTCTCTGTTCGGGCCGAAATGAGTTCAACACTCAGATTGAATATTATCATCGACCCACAATAGATTGTACGTTGCAACTTGCAAGTTCTCGTTACCACCTATTTGGATACCCGCTATTCAGGTATTGACTCACTCCGACTTCGATCCAAAGGCACATTACTAGTCTCCAAAATAATATATATCAGCTCTACCGGTCCTCAATATGTCTAATCCAAAGACCAAGGCTTTAATGAATTTGACCGCTATTTACCTATCTTTAACACTCTTACATTATATACATTATTATCTCTAATACAAATAGATCCGTACCGTAGGCACCTACATTAATATAACCCTTTGTTTGGAATATCTCCACTCTGACCTCCTATCTGATAAATAGATAAACTCAATAACACTGATACCACTTACTCAAATAGATATACCTCATTACATAGTCCAATATAATCAATAATTCATAAACACCTACAGTATATTATCAATATTCAACACTTAATTCGCTATATATCATGATTACATCATTACTCTCTATGTTTGATCGGATTGATACTATATCTATAAACTCAATAACTACTTATCTCAGGAATACAATATTTCCTTACACTAGTCGCCTCGACTTGTTGCTATATCATGATCACAAATGTCGTTATCAAACCGGCGAATTCTTTTTCTTAAATGCTACGAATAACAATGTTTCCTTTATAACAAAAAAGTATTTTTCATCATATGGACTAGTGTCCGTCCTAACTATTTCTCAAGCTAAATCTGATCTATATGCAACTATTATTTATCCCACATATTACAGTTGCTTCTAACCTTAGTCTCGTATTAAACCCTCCCCTTATCTTTAATGTTCACATTAATCTACTTATCCTATAAGATCCTATACTCTTCCCCTATAGGTTAGGGTTGTCTATGGTGTTAGGCGGTCCCCCTGTAATAGGGGTGTCTCTGGTGATAGCTGTCCCCCTGGTATCTGAAAGGGGCGTGGTTCCCCTGTAATAGGGGTGTCTCTGGTGATAGCTGTCCCCCTGGTATCTAAAAGGGGTATGCTCCCCCTGTAATAGGGATGTATCTGGTGATAGTTGTCCCCCTGGTATCTGAAAGGGGTGTGGTCCCCCTGTAATAGGGGTGTCTCTGGTGATAGCTGTCCCTATGGTATCTAAAAGGGGTGTGGTCCCCTTGTAATAGGGGTGTCTCTGGTGATAGCTGTCCCCCTGGTATCTGAAAGGGGTGTGGTCCCCCTGTAATAGGGGTGTCTCTGGTGATAGCTGTCCCCCTGGTATCTAAAAGGGGTGTATCCCCCTGTAATAGGGGTGTCTCTGGTGATAGCTGTCCTGGTATCTGAAAGGGGTGTGGTCCCCCTGTAATAGGGGGTGTCTCTGGTGATAGCTGTCCCCCTGGTATCTAAAAGGGGTGTGTCCCCCTGTAATAGGGGTGTCTCTGGTGATACCTGTCCCCCTGGTATCTGAAAGGGGTGTTTCCGGGTAGATGGGACTCGATAGCCTTGGCGGGCAACCTATCTAGGGGAAAAAACCCTACACAAATTAACACCTTACGAGCGGCCTATGCGGTTTATTTATGTGTACCGCACAGCGGGGTGTTTTTAGCCAAAATAGGGCTGTTTACGTGATCATTTTCATGCCTAAATAAGACCCAGAACGTAAAACAAGTACCTATCCCTGAAAGGGCATAAACAGAGCTTTCGAATGACACCATAAAACGATCCGGTATGATGGATAGTTTCCTGCAATAACCGTGCAACGCGAGTGCAAAAAGCAGGTAATTCGGTACTGTCAGTACATAATTGAGTATGTAGCGAGTGAGAGAGGGAGGAGGGAGCTGAGATTTGTGTCAGTAGGTTCGCCGCGGTGGTCTGGAGCAGTCATACGCTCGCTAGTCTCCTGCCACCACTTGTCTCTCTCTCTCAGCCACATTACGTGCTGAAATTGCCACTCGAGTTATGTCGAGCGCCGCCACATAGTCCAGCTTTATTTAACTCGACTTATGTTGCTCGCCGCTAAATAAGGGTTAACGATGGGCGACCCGCTAATCGGTGCCACTTACAGTTGGCGATTTTTATAACAGATAACAGATAACTATTGGTAGTTAAGTGGCATGGAGCCTTCTCTATCAATAACGGCTACATTCTCTCAACACTTCATCCTTTTATTTCTTCATAAGTCTAATCTATTTCTCTCGGATCTGTTCTATAAGAACACATCGATTATTGAAGGTTGGGTCCACAGGGTTTGTCAAGCATTTCTCTTTTCTTCACAAGTCTGTTCGTACCCATAAGGGTCCTGTAAAAATTCAAAGGTTTCTCTGGAACAGCTTCACCACCTCACGGCCGGCCAATAGTGCTTCTGGAAATCTTCGGTTCCGTCTACTATCTGTCGCCCCTCTTGACTTGCTTGACTGTATGTGTGTAAGCCCGCAATGTGACAACAGGCACCCGGATACTGGTGGTGTATCTGGTGAGTAAACGGAAGTGGTGTTTGGCCAGAGGTGGATTTTAGTGGTGCGGGAAAGAGGAGTTGGGAGGCTGGAGCAGGTGTAGCCAAGTTCCCATTGTTGCCCGGGTGAGGGAGAGAGTATGAGTTGCTTGCAAGTGAACTCGTGGAGCCTGTGACGGGAATGACGTCTGCAGCCCCCCCCCCCTCTTTATAGCCCCGCCTCACGAATTGGTGCGCTGTGATTGGTTGAACCGGCCGCCCTTTTTGAACATTCCTTCCCCTCTCCTCTGATCTTATCTCTTTATAATATATCCCAGAGAGATGGTTGCAAAGGTCTTGTAGTGGCTTACGGGAGTATGGGGCTTGCACGGATGTCATAGACCTATTGCAACTCAAAGAGATGGCCTGTGGAGGGAGCGAGAGCGATTTGGAAGGTGAAGAGATGTGCGCGGCTGGTACAATATGTTCCAGCTCCGACAACGGGGGCTCCTGATTGGTTGCAAGGGAGGGTTTGGCAGAGTTAAGGGAAACATGCAGACTGTCAAAATCAGCTGGCTTGAAGAGATAGTTAAGGGGAGCGTCCGGCTCATACTCGTAATAGTGCTCAAAACGAAGCCGTCTGCGGTCGGGGCGGCATATTGCGCAACGCCGATATATGGCATCATCACCCGATTTCCTCTGTCTTTCAGTTAAAATCTCTGAGGCAATATCCGTCTGGTGAAGCATGTTATTTCTGGGCGAGTAGTTTAAGTTTCCGCGGGTACGCGGGGTCAAGCGCAGACGCGTAGAGAAAATGCGGCAACCTATGGGTTTCGGATCTGCAAAAATAAAAATAAAACCATGAATTTTTTGGTGGAAAAAAGTATGACGTTCTTAGAGATAATTTTGCTACCAACAGATAAACCCACATCTAATCTGGTACTCAACCCGGAGGGTAAACGACGAAGGGTGTGGTGGTGGTGGAGGAAGAAAGAGCAGTGTGGGTCCAAGCCGCGAGAGATGGTAGGGTTGCGGGTCAGACCCCACGGCTGGTTGCACAGCTCTCGTGCTCTTAGTACCTCACGTAAGAAAGTTCACTTGTGCGGCGCAGTTCTGACGTAACCAAAGCATGTGCTACAACAATGTTTTCTGGTGTGCATTGGAACAAGGGCATGAAAATTCTCTACAACTCCACGTCGCCATTTGTTTTTATTTCTTTGTCCCATTTCGACACAGCACCCCGAGACATTTGTCACCTAATTTGTACCTAATTGTAAATGCCCTAAGTTCTACAATTAGGATACAAAATGGAAAAAAAAAGTATCAACGTACAATACAGAAACTACACCTTATTGTGAGTACCTGGGCGGCCCAATGCATTAAAAACAATCAAGCAACAACATTTAAATGAGATTTTGATTTTACAAAAAGTCATAAATTACACACCTAACTCACACACACACATATTCACAGTCCTAGAGAATGACAATTTTTGGAAATTCAACAGATGTGTTAGAGTCCCTATACGTGAGTACAAATCTTTACACGAAAACAGACAAAATAAACCACTGACACGTTCTAGAGTAAAAGCCGGGACGCTCCCGGTACGCTCCCCGTAAATGCAGCGCACGTTGATTTGATGACTGGATTCATTACTTTCTGCAACATTAATTCTATGGGAGGTGTTTTGTGTTGGAGTGAAATTAATATATATATATATATATATATATATATATTTATACATATACATTGTAACATCTGGAGATAACTAAGATGTGATGTGTGACCATACACCAAGCTATTGAATATAACTGTGCAGCAACCTCGTGGCAAGCTTCTCTCTTTCTTTATACCTTTAACCCCTGCCTACGTGACGAGAGAGAGAGAGAGAGAGAGAGAGCGGCCCGGCTGGTGCGGACGTCACATTCTTGGCATTCCTCGTTTCCCGCCAAAAACGTGTGAGAGGTGTGGGGCAGCTGTGACGTGGTGAGCAGCCCCCTACTCCCACATACTTCGATCACCTGTAATTGGCCCACACAACTTGCCTGCAATCGGATTGGATTAGGCACCATGAACTCAATGACGTAACCCCTGAACCAAGCTCTGATTGGACTAGTGTGATGATGAACTCGTATATAAGGACAGATATTTGATAGATCAAATCAGTTGCATTCTGAGCTGTGGAGAGTAAAGAGCGGCATGGAGAAGACCAGGCTTGTATAATAATTATTGTATGGGTTTATCTTATTTTATTTGTAGGGCGTATGCTAGTTACCTCTACCCGGTAGGAAACCTGTGACTGTTAATCACCCAGAAGTATGTCAGAAACACAGCCTCATTTGATTTAAGATTTTGTGATTGGAGATACATATATTTTGGATTGGTGTTTGCTTTTGTGGTTAGATATAATTTTGTGATTGAATATTGAATAGTGGAGATTATATGTGATAGTCACTACTTTATCTGTTAATATTTAACGAACAAATTGATTGTAACCCAGAGCTAGTGTGCATAGGTAATTAAGCATTGTAAGAAGTCCTATAAATTATATTGTGACTTAAGCCTACTGAGCTATACCTTCATTTTATACGTTAAGTGAAATCAGAACGAATACAAAACGATCCTGAATTCTTATAATATTAATTTATTTCATTACTTTTGTTTGATTGTTAAATACTATATTTATTTTATATATACAATTCCATTTTACATGTGACTTTATTTATTCCCTGATCTATTATATTGATTCAGTAAAGGTCTTGCAAAAGAATAAGAATAACTAATTGGCTAGCCTAATAATGATAATGACGAGTTACGATACGTAAAGAGGATAATGATTAAATGAATAACGAGATAAGAGAAAAATAGCAAAACATAATATTTAAAGGGTTAACAAACTAAATTAGATATATATAAAAACATATTAATAATATTCTGACTTTAATGATAATCCAGATAATTACAATTTCATAGTCTTTTGTAATATCAATTAGTTTAGTAGATTGCTTAAAAAAGTCCTATCTGAATTGTTGTTGGATTAAAGTGAATTAAGTGTGCTTGGACCACGCGTGTAATACATGGGGTTTTGTTTGATGTTGTTTAAAAATTCGTAATTAGTAACAAATAGCCTACCTACCAGTGTAGAGATAAAAAAAAAAAAAAACCCACCGACACGACCAACAAAATTAAAAAAAAAAGAAAGGGAAAAAAAAAAAAAAAGTAGTATATTCTTATATAATGTCCCTTTAAATAGCTTTTTTATTGGATTACATATAATTTTAACATTGAAGTCAGAGTCAAATAACTTATAAAGGACACCTGGTCCCAACAGCCAAGTGTACAGCCATATAAAGGACAAACCTGTCCTCACCCCAGAAAAGCAAGTAACAATAGAACAAACTTTAATATTTTATGTTCTATTGGCCTTCAGCTGTTTGATACCTTTTAATCTTGACTGTTCTATCTAGTTTTATTTAGTTAACCACTTTTGAATCAAGATACGTAACAACATGTATATACAGTATATATATATAAACAATACACATGAGCTACTAAATGTTTGTATACACTTAACTGGGCTCAAACACCCGACAGTCTTGTCGATTGTCCATTCTTTAACCTCTACAATACCAGCGACGGCGCACAGCCGTTGGTAAAAATGTTACTCACCAGTACCAGCGACGGCTCTCAGCCATTCTGCCTGTTCTACTAATATCTAGCTGGAGCTGCTAACATGACACGGAGGCACTGCTATGAGGAGTTGGTAACACTTATCATGGTCCCTCTCACCTACTCTTGGAGGTGGATTCACTAACGGTCGTACGATCCGAAAACTCCCTTACCGTTCCCTTACGACTCAACGCTGGTATTCACGAAGCATCGTAGCGGCCATATTTAATCGTAGGCAGCCTCTTTCCCAAAGGGTGGTCCGGACCACCCTTACATGAATATGACCCGGATATAGGTACACAAATATCGATAACACAACCCGCGACCATAACAAATTCGTCTGCAGTATACTGTAGCTCTTTATGACTCACATAAGTTATTATTGAGGCAATAATAGGGCAATATGGTTGTTAACTTGTGTTTACAACACCATTAACCCTTCTTTGGCGGCGCACAACTTATGTCGTGTGAAATAAATATGGACTAAGCGGCGGTTCACAACTTATGTCGTGTGCCATTTTCACCACGTAATGTTGCTGAGAGAGAGAGTTGAGTGGTGGGAGGAGCGTAGCAAGCGTATGACTGCTCCAGACCACCGCGGCGGACCTACTGACATGAATCCCACCCTTCCCCACCCTCTCGCACTCGCTACACAGGGAATTATGTAGGGAAAGTACCTAATTACATGGTTTTGCACTCGTGTTGTGCGATCGTTGCAAGAGAACCAGTGGTCATACAAGGATGGTTGGGGTGTCATTGGAAAGCTCTGGTTATGCCCTTTCAGGAATAGATACTTGTTTTACGCTCTGGGTCTTATTTAGGCATGAAAATGATCACGTAAACAACCCTATTTAGGGTAAAAACACCCCGCTGGGCGGTACATATAAATTACCGCCTAGGCCGCTCGTAAGGTGTTAAGGCATTAAATACAAAGTATGATAATATTTGTATCCTTAATGTCCTATGACATGAATAGCCTACATATGCCAGCCTAGACCTAGTCAAGGTTAATTGATGCACAAATTCATGTGCTGCGACAACACGTAGACTACCATTAGTAGATTTTAACCTTCATTTATTGAGGAAAAATGTTTTATTCCAACTCCCCACCACCTCTGGGTTAGATTAGAGTACCCTATTCCTCAACAAATTTGAAAGTATCACAGGAACAAAATGATGAAAAGAATTACCCTAGGTCTAGCCTAAAAAAATAAATAATAAATGGTGTTGTGAATAATTTTGTTTGGCCTAAGCCTAGGCTATAACTTTTTTTTGTTTTAAAAGGTCAGGGCTATTTAGGCTAGAAAAATTAGGCCTGCATATAGTATTTTGGTTAGGCTAGCAATGCCTAGTTTGGTGTAGCCTAAGCATAGTAAAGTAGAAGCCTAGAAGGTAAAGATGGTGTTTGCAGCCGTACCGTCCTCCTTGTTAACTAGCTGTTATTAGTCCCATGCTGGTAATATATTTGATGATGGTACTAAGTCATGAGAGGTGAGGGGGACAAAGCCCCCCTCAACCTATCATTATATCCCATGGCCATCTGTTGGGCAATAGGTTGAGGGGGCTTTACCCCCCTCATCTCCCATTACTTACCGGTACTGTCATCACCATATATATTTCCAGCAGGGGGGCAAATAACAGCTGGCCGTGGGATAATTTTGTAATTAAATGCAGTCAAATTAGACGCGAACATAACCGAGCCTGCAACTTCATCTAAACAAGGACAGTACGCCCGCTAACACCACCCTTACCAAGGTAAGAGTTGTGTAGGCGGGTGTACCGTCCGCTTTGTTTACATAGTCGAACACACTGTTATAGGCTATTCGCATCTAATTTGACTGCTCTTATTTGCCCCTGCTGGTAAAATATATGATGATGACAATGTCATGAGGGGTAGGGGGGTCTAAGCCCCCCTCACCCCATTATTGTATCCCATGGCCAGATGTTGGGTAAATTGTTATGCTACCAACCGTGGGATACAATAATGGGTTGAAGGGGGCTTTGCCCCCTCAACAAAAATGGAGGTGTTATGAATACAAAAATATATTACCCTAGACTAGCCTAGGCTATAGCCAAAAAAAATATATATATATTAAAATGCCCCAGAACAAGAAGCCCACCACAGAAGCCACGAACGAACACCACACAGAAACACCCGAAAGAAAGGTCCACAGAACGAAAGGACCAGCTGACCGAGCCAGCCAATTCAGACAGGCCCAAGCCCGCAGGGCTAAGCAGCTCCAGGCCGCACCTACCTACCCCTTCTAAACTGACCATTTTTCCACACCTCACGTACACTACCCCCTCGTGTCCTACACTTCTAACTACAATGATGATGAACAGGAATATACATTCATATTAAAAACACCCATGCCCTGTCCCCAGGTTGAGCCAATGCCAACAAAGCAGACAGCCATATATCTATCTATGTTCTTACATCCGAGAAGTAGATGTTATATATCTTAGAAGTTAAAACACCCACGCCTGTCCCTAGACCTCGTATATCAATTTCCATGACGAGTATAGATATATGTAACCCGTGCTCAGTCGCCCCCTTGCATTGTTCCTCTAGTAACTAAGTGTCTCTATAATATTAACTGCCACCAGCATTGATACGACATAGCGGCACTGTCCTAATGTCGTATTGTGCCAAGTGCAGATCAACCAGTTTTCATCACCTTATTAGGACGACGACTATAACGCCGTCGTTCATCGATGTATTCAATCCTTAGGTTACATATTAATATTAACATTCCCTAACATATCTTGTCTTGCCAGACTAAGTTTCTGAAGACCCATCGCCCCATAAATCTATGTATTCAATCCTTAGTTTAAGTATTAATGTTAACATTCCCTAACATAATTGTCTTGCCAGACTAAGTTTCTGAAGACTCATCGCCCATAACATCTATGTATTCAATCCTTAGGTTAAGTATCTTTATCCGCCATTGTGTTCACCTTTTTCCATTTACTTTTCCACAATTGTCATACGTCTTCCACTTACCTCCTTCGTATCCACAGTCCACACTACGCCATATTACTTCGTGTCCTACACCTCTTACCCGCCCGATTCTACCTACAAGATGATGAACAAGAATATACATTCATATTAAAAACACCCATGCCCTGTCCCTAAGTTGAGCCAACGCCAACAAATCCGACAGCCATATATCTATGTATGTTCTTGCATCCGAGAAGTAGATGTTAAAAAGAAACCACATGTCCAAACTCATAAGAAATTAAGATACCCACAGGTACACCAAGATATAGAACCATTGCCCCCATAAGACTTAGACAGCCATGACTACAGATGTTAGCCACCATGCTGTAACGTAATTCTTACCCCAACCAGAGATTGTATAGATAACCTTTGTTACCAGTATCTATCATAGTACCTCGAAACAATAACGCAGTACCCCTACGAACTGCCGCTTTCCTTTGGTCTATATTTCATAGAAAACGCAGTTCCCAGGGACACCTAGACGTACAAGAAAACGTGTCACATAATAGGTCCATAACCCCTCGTATTGACGAGTAATAATACACCATGTTTTTCCCTACTTTATCCACAGTCAAGCACACACCTACAGTTAACCTCCTTCTCCCCCACCGCCCCACAGTCCACATGATTCTATCTTTTTCAGACTCATATACCACCCCGTATTTGCATCCCCCGGTAGCATTTGGCTAACGCACTTTCACTGTTCTTTCAAACTCCAAAATCAATTGTAGCCTAATGCCACCCCCACGCCCAGAGACCTTAGGGTCAAATTTCCCTGTAGCCCCCTGAGCTTCCCCCCCTCTCATTAAGATACCCGCGCTTCTCGACTCTTGTCCGACCTAGCCTCTCTCTCATACCTCTTGAAGATCCTTGATTTTTCCGTTGCTAACGCTCTCCAACCTTTTATATATATACTCCTATCCAGCCTACCTTCACTTAGTAGGCCAGAACAACATTAGAACTTTACTAACCCCTTGCATGCCATCTATTCTCTTACAACCCAATTCACAACCCTGCACCCCATGGTCGTCGGTGCGAGGCTCGCCGCCTTGCCAGTAATTAATTTCTATTGCCATACTTCCAGATAAATGTGGCAGAGTTAGCAACCAGTCTCCACCACATCCAGCAAGCCATGCAATTTACAGCCAACCGATTACACTCAGCTAGCCAAGGCACCTTCGGTTTTGATATTAAGAACACCCACATCTGTCTCATAAACAGAGGGTTATTACAAACACTGGTGATATGGCAAGCCCCTAGCCACAGCCGCCGGACGACCACCCCAGAGGGAGAGCGCCCGGCTACCCCTTTTTACCAACCCAAGGAGGGAGACCCCCACCCCCGCGGAGGTATACCTGACCCCTGTTATGACTTCCGGGTCATTGCCAGGTAGCCTAGGAATTCTTCCTATCAATGAACTAACCATGCATGTCTAACCCCCTTACTCACTTCTCTGTACCCACAATAACCCATCCACCTGTTTTGCATACTCGGATAGTCAAATTAGCACCTCAGCTATGCAATAGAACGAAGACTGAGCAATATAAGAGAGACGCCCCTATCACAGCTGTCCCAGTCCTCCCCGCAAAGTAGATCCAGTCTCCCTTCCATAAATACTTCCAGTATAGCCAAAATAGTACCTTTTACTAAGGCTCAGTTATATCACAAATTGAAGGCTTCCTATAGCCATGTGCCACAACAGTAATCACCATCTTACCTAGTCCCCATATCTATTGAGAGCTCAAATAAGTCCATCAGACTCGAGATCCCTATTGTCTACAGGGTCCAGAACCGAGCCTATAAACCTAGCTTCCGCCCCCAGTCAAATGAGTTGAAAATTAGACACCAACCAGTGGTCACTACCCTGAAGTTAACCTCTAGCTCTGCCCTTGCGTTGTTCCTGAGTTGAGAGATTCCCGAGCCGTCAGACTCCATGGCAGAAGTTAAATAGAAGAGCTGTCCATGTACAAGTCCCAACGTGCACCTTATAACCTTCACACAAATTAGTGGGTATATAAGTGTGTAGCCAGCACCGATCGTCAAGAGATCCGACTTGAGAACTTCCTACATTTTGGACCACCTGGACGGCCGAGGAACCAGTAGTTAGCCCCCAACATCACCGGAAGCAAGATAACCAGGACCAGACCCACAAATACTATTCAAGATTCATGTTACTACTAAGTGTTAGTACCAGTTCGACATTCACTTATTAACTTTTCTATGAAGTGGCTATAACCTTGCCCAGTGTAAACTCATATTTAACCATTCCATTTGGGACGTACTAAGCGTATCAGTGTTCATTAATTAACAGGCGACATTGACTCGTAATTACCTTATTCAGATATTAAAACCCTAGTGATATCTAACGTTCGCCCACTGATTTGTGTTCTACGTATTTCTGCCATAAGAATATAAACCTTAGATCAGTACCCCCATGAGGTTACTAGAGATTCCGTGTTCTAAAATATACGCTTGTCTAATTCTAACTATAAGCTGCTACTTGGGCACGCGACCAGCCAGTAAGAGATCTAATCAGTGAAATTGAATACATAAATATATTGAGGTCTTCCAGTAAAATAAAACTTGCTAACTAAACCTGTGATCAGAAGAGTATACCTGAACGTTGGAAGTGGGAGACTAGGCTCCATCCAGATCCGCTAATGCTAGCAGTTCCCTTCTATTATTTGTTTTGTACGAGAATTACTATCTTTCCATGCTCTTTATTCACTTACTATAATAAACGTGAACGTGTGTCGTGTTACCGTGTGTTTATTTTGTGTTCTCTATTCCTCATACCTTGTATTGTGCATGCAGCCTTATACCCAGTCAGATAGAGCCCACATTGACCAAGTTAATCCTGTAGAAAAACAGGGCATAACATTGGCGGCAGCGGTGGTTCTTGATTCGGATAAAAGGTTGCATTACATTGCAAGTTTGGAACAGCCAGAACACGATAACATCATGGCACACCGTTCTCACATTCCCATCCCCCATTATGATGGAGAAACTTATGAGATCGAAACATTCATGGACATAGTGAAACCCGTACTTGACCTAGTTTATACCACGGATGCAGAAAAAATAGACGTAACATTAACGCACCTGGGAAAAGCCGTTTCCCTGGTTGCCTATCAAGTGCACCCTGCTCTCACCTGGGACGAATTTCGCCCAATAGTGATAGAAGCCATTAACACCTTACGAGCGGCCTATGCGGTTTATTTATGTGTACCGCACAGCGGGGTGTTTTTAGCCAAAATAGGGCTGTTTACGTGATCATTTTCATGCCTAAATAAGACCCAGAACGTAAAACAAGTACCTATCCCTGAAAGGGCATAAACAGAGCTTTCGAATGACACCATAACGATCCTTGTATGATGGATAGTTTTCTTGCACTAACCGTGCAACGCGAGTGCAAAAAGCAGGTAATTCGGTACTTTCAGTACATAATTGAGTATGTAGCGAGTGAGAGAGGGAGGAGGGAGCTGAGATTTGTGTCAGTAGGTTCGCCGCGGTGGTCTGGAGCAGTCATACGCTCGCTAGTCTCCTGCCACCACTTGTCTCTCTCTCTCAGCCACATTACGTGCTGAAATTGCCACTCGAGTTATGTCGAGCGCCGCCACATAGTCCAGCTTTTTTTAACTCGACTTATGTTGCTCGCCGCTAAATAAGGGTTAAGCCTTTGTTGGGCGTTTTCGTGGCCCACACCCGTATCCAAGACACTAAATTCGAAGGCGATTTAGATGCCACAGTGAATAAGATTGCCCAACACATAAAAGTTTCTTTCCCCACGTTGACCAGAATCCAACAAGAACAGCAAATTCTGGGTAACCTTGTGTCTATATTGCCCTCAGCAGTAAAAGACCATTTCTGTGTGCACGATTTCGTTGGATACCAAAAATATCTCATCATGATCCGAAGTATTTTGGCCGTGCACACAGAAGCACCCACCCAAATCGCTGCAATCAAGAGGTTTCCCACGCACCCGCAGCAACCCGACCACCAAAACTCCAAGAATGCCTACCCAGCCTCATCCTTCCACAACAGACCCATCTACCCTTCCGGAAAGCCCCAACCCAGTAGACCCCGGTTCCAACCTACCCAGCCACGCAGAATCTTCAACCGGAACAGGAACTACAACACCTACCAAAGTAAAAACCCTACCTTAGTAATTATCAACCCCTATGATTTCCCTGCCTGTAATGCTCAGTGTGCTTTCCATTAAATTCGTGACTCTGCCAAACCTCGCCCCTTTACTCCTCGCATTTCTGTAAATGAAGAGGAGTTGGGACAAGAGGAAGAGATGGAAGAAAGACACACTGGAGAAATAGCCCCTAACATGACCTTAGAGAGGATACCAAGGAAACCCTGGAGGAGGTAGATACCGATTCCCAGGATTTTTAAAGTACCCCCCGCCCAAGATGGCCTCGGCGGGGGACGCCATAACTGACCGCACTGCCCCCATTTATTACATGGCCAAAATCAAGGACATTCCTGTCCGCTTGTTAATCGACACGGGAGCTGCCAAGTCATGTTTGTTCAAAAATTACTATGATCAACACCACCGACTATTTGGCCCTTTGTTAACCACCAAAGCAGAACTAATCTCAGCTGCTGATACTTACTTAAATCTCCTAGGAGACACTTTGCCCCTATCAGTAACCACTCCTGCCCCCCATGCTCGTTGTTATCACACGTTCACAGTATTTTCCTCCAACTGTAAACATTACGATGGTTTCCTTGGACTTGACCTCCTTCAAAAACTCCAGGCCCAGGTCGACTGCGGCCAAAGGCTGATATCATTCAAAAAATTCCAACCCAAAGCCTCTGACAAACCCATCACGCAGAAACCCATTCATAAAAACAAAAAAAACTTCCCCCTCAACAAACCCTGAGTCAGGGTTACCAAATTGCAGCTAGCACTAAGGTGACTCCTAAACCCTCCCCTTGCCCTGAGTCCCCTCAAAATCCCACCCCATTCAGTAAACAAATGCCTCAACCAACGAAAGAAGACAAGTCCAAGCAACTCCCTCTCGGTAATTCCCTCCATTCTCTTCATTCTGTCCCGGATAAATCCTCCCATATTTTCAGGTCAGACTCTGATATATGTAACCATCATTCCATCCAATGTTTATGTACACATGTTTCCAGGGAAAATGCCGATCAATGTACCCAACAAAATTTCCTCCATGCCCCCAGAAATGTTCAGCTATCCCACAACCCACAAAAATTCCCTTGTGACAATTTTCCGTCAATAGCTCCCTTGCCCCCCCCCCCACACAATTCACACCCCTAAAAAAATTCACAACCCCACACTTGACTCACCCTCTCATGACAAACAAACCCACCCGCCCAACATCACTTTTAACCAGACCTTGACTGCCACCAAGAAAGTTCCCCACGTTCGTCCTGTTAACAACACCACATCAATACACCAGTCCTCCACCAATAACCCATGTTCTACACCTAACTCTTTCCCAACCAACCCTCCGCAGTCCCCCCAACAAATTCCGTTTTCTAACTCGCTCACCTCTCACCACTCTGAACCGCCCGCACGTGCCGTTAATCCCCCCCTCACGCGTGCCGACCGAGGGACACAACCATGTTCCCACAATGCCCCCAGAAATGCCCAGCTAGTCCACACCCACCCCGATTCCCCTTGTGACAGTTTTCTCTCAGTAGCTCCCTTCTACCCCCACACAATTCACACCCCTAGAAAACTTCACAACCCCACACTTGACTCGCCCTCTCATGACAAACAAAACCACCAAATCCATATAAACTCCAAACAAACCGTCACTGCCACCGACAACGCTCCCCAAATTCCTTCTAACCACCACATATCCTTACGCCAGTCCTCCAACAATAACCCATCTTCTATATCTCACGCTTCCCCCACCAACCCTCCGCAGTCCCTCCAACAACTCCTGTTTTCTAACCCCCTCACACCACGCCCCACTGATCCTCCCACACGCGCCGTTAATCCCCCCCTCACGCGTGACCCCCACCAAAGCGACCTTGCCCCCCTTATAAGTAGCAAGCACCTGCTCGCCAGTCAATCCCCCACCATCATTAGCCCAGCTGTAGTTCAGGATAAATGCCAAATTCCCCCCCACCATCAAAAATGGGTGAACCTGCGGCCCATACCCCAAACGCACATGATATTTTCCCCCACTACCACATCCCCCAATCCCCATCGTTGCCTCTTACAACCCGCCATCATTTCCGCTCGCATCAACCACATTCTCGTGGCAAATATCTCAGAAGAATCCCTGACACTACCAAAAGGTCTCATTATAGGAGACCTCGAAACTTTCGATGACCTCCCAATAAATTATAACGACACCCCTACCAGCCTCCAATTGCCCCCTCTCCCTGAGACATTATCTGACCACCAAAAGAACAGCATGTACGACCTACTGCTGGAATTCAGTGACGTGTTTGCCCAACAACCCACCGAAAGCGGACAGACTGATGTAGAACACCACAGGCCCCCCCATACGACAACCATCCCGTAGAAAGAACCCCATACAACGTCAGGAAGAGGAACGCCAAGTCCAGGAAATGTTAGAGGCCGGGATTGCCACCCCGTCCATTAGCCCCTGGTCTTCCCCTGTTGTCTTAGTCAAAAAGAAAGATGGGACAACCCATTTTTGCGTCGATTACAGGAGGTTAAATGACGTAACCATTAAAGACGCTACGCCCTTTCCCCGAATAGACGATTCCCTTGACTCCCTACACGGATCCAAATGGTTCACTACCCTCGACTTGCAAGCCGGGTATTGGCAAGTGCCTATCAAGGCCGAGGACCAAAAGAAAACAGCATTTTCCACTAGTGGTGGCCATCACTATGAATTTAACGTCCTACCTTTTGGCCTCTGTAACGGACCCGCCACTCTCTCCCGTTTGATGGAAGCGGTATTACATGGCCTAACCTGGGAAACCTGCCTAGCCTATCTGGACGATATTATTGTGTACTCACCAACCTGGGAAGAACACCTCCTCAGGTTGAGACATGTCCTTCAAAGAATCCGAGCCGCCGGGTTGAAATTAAAACCCTCAAAGTGCGAGATTGCCCGGAATAAGGTAGATTTCCTCGGACACGTGATATCTGAACATGTTATTGTGCCAGACCCAAAGAAACTTCAAGCCATACAAAACCAACCCCCACCCACCACTGTTAAAAGGAGTACGTTCGTTTCTAGGTTTAGCCACATACTACAGACGTTTCGTCCCCAACTTTGCCACCATAGCCAGACCCCTCCACCAACTCACCCACAAAGACCTGGACACCTGAAAGAGACCTCGCGTTTAACACTTTGAAGCAAAAGCTAATCCAAGCCCCGATTGTCGCTTTCCCTGACTACCAAAAACCTTTCCGTCTTTATACCGACGTATCTCTGTACGCCATGGGTGCAGTTTTAGCTCAAGTCAGAGACGGAGAGGAACATGTGATAGCGTATGCCAGCTCTACCCTCCCCCAAACACAACAGAATTACGCAGCCACCAAGAGAGAGTGCTTAGGGATCATTTGGGCACTCAGCCACTTCCGGTCATTTGTGTTGGGCGCAAAACTCGACATAATTACCGACCATCAATCTTTACAATGGCTGCGTAGGTGCGAAACCAACTCAGCCATTTTTGTATGTTGGAGGGAGACACTAGAGGACTACGACTTTACCATACAATATCGTCCAGGCAAACTCCATACCAATGCAGACGCCCTGTCACGTTTGCCAGTACCAAAAGACCCCCCACCAACCTAGCCGCCTTACAAAACACTGAGTTGGTATCTACCCCCACCCCCCGACATAATGCCCCTTCCCTAATTCAATCTTGGGAAGCAAGAATCAGACCCCCCTGGATACCGTTAAATGTCTTCAGGGGACTGACTCGCTGGGGAGATCAACTTGCCACAGACACTGGTCACATAATCTTGGACCCCACCATTGCCCATGACTACATGATTGCCATCCACGAGGGAAACGGCATACACCTTGGACAAAAGAAGATGTTAAAATCTTCACAGACCAATACTGGACCCCCAACCCCTCCAAAATTGCACAACGAGTGACAGAATCCTGCAAACCGTATTTATTGGGAAAGGATAGATCACGCACCCCAGGCCCAGCTGGTACCTTGTCGGCTACCAAACCGTTCCAAGTCCTATCCCCTCGACATCATGGGCCCGTTTCCTCCTTACGCTGGCAAGCGCTATATCGTCACATTTGTGGACGTCTATTCAAAATTTTAATAGCCTGCCCAGCTAAAGACCACACAGCCACCACAGTCGCCACACTGCTTGCCACAGAAGTATTCCCTATATTCGGTCTGCCCCTTGCTCTTCTATCCGACAATGCCCCCGAGTTTAGTGGACACCTTTGGCAACAGTTCACCCAACAATGTGGCATTAAGATTAAACACTCATCCCCATACTGGCCTCAAGGAAATGCGATATGCGAACGCAGCCATCGCACCATCAACAATCAGTTGCGAACAAAAATGATTGCTTTTAACACCACAGACTGGCCATCACAACTAAAAATTATACAATGGGGCATGAACACCTGTCCCCGAGAAGACGGTATTTCCCCTCATGAACGTGTTTACGGCGTACCCCCCCTGTTACTGCCGTTCCACCACCACGCTCACCTTCCCTCCACCACCTCCACAATTGACCCATTGCAACATCTGCAAAACACCCTCCATACTGCCCAAACCTGTCAGGACACCAAAACTGATAACACCAATGACAAAAACCCTTTCGCCATCCATGACACCATAATGGTAGCCAACCTCCCTATCACCAACAAGTTAGGCCCTCGCTATGTCGGGCCCTACACCATCACACAAGTCCCAAACGCCTATCAAGTCACCATCGACTATCACGGCGTGACTCGCACGTTCCGAACTAGATTCGTCCGAGCGTTTAAACCACTCCAACCACAAGACAATATCCCACCCCACACGGCTGAACCAGAATTAACCCTTATTTAGCGGCGAGCAACATAAGTCGAGTTAAAAAACAGGAGACAACTGCTCCAGACCACCGCGGCGACTACTGACACAAATCTCAGCCCCCTCCCTCTCTCACTCGCTACATACTCAATTATGTACTGAAAGTACCGAATTACCTGCTTTTTGCACTCGCGTTGCACGGTTATTGCAAGAAAACTATCCATCATACAAGGATCGTTATGGTGTCATTCGAAAGCTCTGTTTATGCCCTTTCAGGGATAGGTACTTGTTTTACGTTCTGGGTCTTATTTAGGCATGAAAATGATCACGTAAACAGCCCTATTTTGGCTAAAAACACCCCGCTGTGCGGTACACATAAATAAACCGCATAGGCCGCTCGTAAGGTGTTAAACACCCCTATTACACCATACACTCCAGCTATAAAAATCCCCACACAAACCCCTAAGGACCTAAGCCCTCCGACACCGAACAGACAGATCATTCCTCAACATACCCCCCGAACTAACCTCCACAAACCCCAAGCCCCCACTGTCACACCCTCTTCCACCATGACACCTTCGTTCACTTCTGATAATCAAGTACCTCCCCCACTTATCCAAATACGAAAGCCTCCCCCCACAACCCCGACCACAACAGAAACTCTGCCGTCTAGCCCTGACATACCTTCCCCAGGTACCACACTAAGAAAACCACACACCCTACCCAAAACCAAGTACACACCCAAACACACCACACAATCTACCTCAGTAGCCTCACGCTACAACCTACGCCCACGACAAAAACTTTTAAAAACCTCCAGGAAACACACCCTACTAACCAAATTCCGTAGGGCTGCCAGACCACTAACCTCCTCCTCTTCTTCTTCGTCGACTTCTCCTCCACAAAGGGAAAGAAGACGAATAATCATCCCTAAACACCATAAACCCTCTAACTATAGCCCAGAAGTAACAACCCCAACCCCTGCAAGAAAACACATACCTTCCTCTTCAACCTCATCCCCTCTCAACCCCCACCAAACACCCATAAAACCACCCACTTCCACCACCAGCAAATCACCAACCTCACCAAACGACACACCCCACACACGTCCCTACCCCCAACCCTCCAACTTAAATCTACACTCCCTACCCACCCGTCTAGCCCCCCCCGCATCCGCCCCTTTCCCCTCCACGATCCCCACCACCCCACCCACACATCGACCAACCTCCTCTTCTCACCGAACCCCCCCCACCCGCCCGTAAGGCATCCCCCCACAAAGTCACCCCTGAGAGAACCCCCACATGTCCTTTACCTGTAAAACGTTCCTCTCCTCAATATAAAACATCGTCGAGCGACTCAAGTCCCACGACAAACTTCTACCTTCCCACCAGAACCGCCCGAGGTAGAATAATCAACAGACCCATCAGATTTAAATACGGTGAGATAAAATTAACACCTCGTTCCGACACTAAAGACCCAAGCCACACAACACACACACCCCTTCCTTCTCACACACCTCCGTCACACAACTTACCTAAACCTATCTTGCGCATTGCCTCACTAGATTTTGCCAGCCTACAACACCGCCCAAGAACACCAAAAAAAATCCAGACTCATGTTCCCCCTTCATCCCCAGCTCTGTTGTCAGACGTTAATCCCCCGTCGATTAGTAACCCATTCACCGCACTAAACAGACCTCCTGTCAATCCCACACACCTCACTCCGACCCCCGCGGGGGAAAGCTACAAACCATTCATACGAAAGGTTAAAGTAAAGACCCCCACTGGACACTTTTACGTCTACAACGCCCACATCAAGCCCGGGCAACCGCCCGTCACAACACAAAGGACACATTCTTACAGGTATACATTGACCTACAAAAGAAACCTGACTGTCGCTCTCTTGCTTGGTGGAAACTTCTAAATACCCTCAAAATGACCCACCATAACTATGCTTCTTTTTACTTCACCCTTGAGGCTCGGGGACGAGCCTATAATGAAGGAGAGGGAAGTAAAATGCCCCAGAACGAGAAGCCCACCACAGAAGCCACGAACGAACACCACACAGAAACACCCGAAAGAAAGGTCCACAGAACGAAAGGACCAGCTGACCGAGCCAGCCAATTCAGACAGGCCCAAGCCCGCAGGGCTAAGCAGCTCCAGGCCGCACCTACCTACCCCTTCTAAACTGACCATTTTTCCACACCTCATGTACACTACCCCCTCGTGTCCTACACTTCTAACTACAATGATGATGAACAGGAATATACATTCATATTAAAAACACCCATGCCCTGTCCCCAGGTTGAGCCAATGCCAACAAAGCAGACAGCCATATATCTATGCATGTTCTTACATCCGAGAAGTAGATGTTATATATCTTAGAAGTTAAAACACCCACGCCTGTCCCTAGACGTCGTATATCAATTTCCATGACAAGTATAGATATATGTAACCCGTGCTCAGTCGCCCCCTTGCATTGTTCCTCTAGTAACTAAGTGTCTCTATAATATTAACTGCCACCAGTATTGATACGACATAGCGGCACTGTCCTAATGTCGTATTGTGCCAAGTGCTGATCAACCAGTTTTCATCACCTTATTAGGACGACGACTATAACGTCGTCGTTCATCGATGTATTCAATCCTTAGGTTACGTATTAATATTAACATTCCCTAACATATCTTGTCTTGCCAGACTAAGTTTCTGAAGACCCATCGCCCCATAAATCTATGTATTCAATCCTTAGTTTAAGTATTAATGTTAACATTCCCTAACATATCTTGTCTTGCCAGACTAAGTTTCTGAAGACTCATCGGCCATAACATCTATGTATTCAATCCTTAGGTTAAGTATCTTTATCCGCCATTGTGTTCACCTTTTTCCATTTACTTTTCCACAATTGTCATACGTCTTCCACTTACCTCCTTCGTATCCATAGTCCACACTACGCCATATTACTTCGTGTCCTACACCTCTTACCCGCCCGATTCTACCTACACGATGATGAACAAGAATATACATTCATATTAAAAACACCCATGCCCTGTCCCTAAGTTGAGCCAACGCCAACAAATCCGACAGCCATATATTTATTAGTGGCCCCTCCATCATTGACGAACATGCCTATTACATAAGGCATCCTCTTCAAACACTAATCCGCCGTAGTTTGAGGAGCCTTCATCATGAACGCACGCGACCTCACTCATGGCTTCAGTCATTAGGAATTGGGTTCTCACTACGAAAAAACTTCGTAAAAAATAAAAACAAAAAGACAATAAGAATAACTATCCAATAAGCTTTCCATCATATCGTGGATGTACTTGTGTGGATCTTTGACCAGACGCTGATTCAGGCGTCATACTTCCTTCTCTGCTCTGCGGTCAACCGGCCCGGACGTGTCTCTCCACGTTCCGCTGGTTCCGCATTTGCTGCGTCCCTAGTGAGTTTTTTCTCATTTGTTTACTCCGGGATGTATCGAGTAAGGTTAGGATATGCGTAGCAGGAGTGTCCTGGGCTGGTTGCCCGCAGTGCAGTGTATTTTGGGTCGTGTGTTTGGGGCATCTATTTCGGATGTACCCTCGTGGTCCTGTTGTGGACAGGTGAACTTTTTCACAGTTAGCTAGCTTTGTGATGCAGGCGGCTTTCATTACGCGGTATTGCTTCCTTTTATCTTTCTGATGAGGTTGCGTATTTTTGCTGACGTTCCCAGCGTATTTTTCTTCACTTAGTGAAGTTTTTTCTGGGTCCCGAGTCAGTTCTTCCCTTTGCCGGAAGTATTTGCTACAGTGGTGTGTTGGCGGTGGTTCCTGTTGTGATATAATTCAGTGCTTTTTGTTTATATTCCGACATGTTACTGTTATCCGTCTGCCTAGGCCTAGCCAGCCTCTCGTAGCTTTTCCACATATACAATTGTTATTGATTTATTTTCTAAATATGTACTACTGTGTCATGTGTGTCCTGGTTTAGTTGTGTATTGGCTAATTCCACGGACTATTTATGTGTCCTAGGTTAGTTGTGTATTGGCTAATTCCACAGACTATGTTGGGCCCGGCGTTAGTTGTGTTTTGGCTACGCCTCGGTCCGGTGTTGCGTTTAGATGGTATCTGGACGGGGTGGGTTTTTTCCGGCGGATTTTTCTCAGTTTCACCTTGATAACCCCGGCTGGTTGCCGAGTTTTGGCCACGCGTGGTTTAAAACAGGCTTGTTTCCCCGGCGAGTGGGTGTCTGTGGCTCCCCAGGACTGTGTCTCTGGGGTGCCTGTTTCAGGCTCCTTATGATTCCCGGCGGGTTGGCTGTACCCATCTAACAGTGTTCATACGGACACGTGTTGTTTGAAGTTTTTTCGGTTTTGCAAAGCCAATATAAAACTATGCTGTTGTTGTATTTCCTCCCCGGCGATCTTTTACAAAGACGTGGGGATAGGAACAATTGGGGCTAACTTTTAAACTTTAAATCACCCGGCGGGTGCAACCTGGAAGGGTGGGATGACCGAATTTGCAAAATTCAGTTTAGTTGACCAGACGATTGAGGGATGCATTGTGTATCGCCTCCTTCAACATACGGCGCTTTAGGGCACAATTGGGGTTAACGTTTTTTAAACTAATATTCACACCCGGCGGGTGCTCCTTGGAAGGGTGGGAATAACAAATTTACAATTCAGTTAGTTAACCAGACAATTGAGGGATACGTTTTGTATCGCCGCCTTCAACATACGGCGATCTAAAAAGATACTTCGGGAGAAGTTAGATCTCGTATATTTGTCAGGCTTCCCAGTTTTTGATCTACGAGATAATTCGGGGGCCGGCATCTTTTTTAGGGTGTTTTGTTCCAAAATTTAATCTTGAAACAAACACCACCGGAAAGACTTAATCTGTTATAAACGCCATGCTGGTCTTTATATATTATGTCAGAAGGTATTCATTACTCTTTTGGACAAATTAAGATATTCTGATATCTTTTACTTAGGAAACCCCACCGCGTAGCGAGCTGTAGTCGTTGAGTATTACGTGTCGTTACCCGGTGGGTTATTTAACACTTGTGTGCGAACATGATTGGGTTAACCTTATGAGCATTAATTCCTGGAAATTTTCTTTTTTTCCAGAGCTGGGTCCCGGCGGGTCTATGCAGAACCTGGAGTAAGTTTCCCACCAGTCTCTGTCATGGCTACCTTTGCCCCAGTTTTTGCTTTATGCATTACGCCCTCCTGTTCAGGTATCCCTATTTTTGCACACACCCTTTATATAAAATATGTTAAAATGTCTCGTTTGGTGTGGGTTACCTTTCCGGCGTTTTTCTCGTTGCTCCGAGAACACCGTTTTTGTTTACCGAGTTTTAGTCAGGATGGCTAAAATAGGTAAGTTACCCCGACGAGTTTGGTCGCTTGAGGGCTCATCTGAAACTGCGTTTTCTGTGGTCGAGCCTGGGATCAGGCTTCCTGTGTTATTCATTGCTTTATGCATTACGCCCTCCTGTAATGTCTCGTTTAGTGTGGGTTACCTTTCCGGCGTTTTTCTCGTTGCTCCGAGAACACCGTTTTTGTTTACCGAGTTTTAGTCAGGATGGCTAAAATAGGTAAGTTACCCCAACGAGTTTGGTCGCTTGAGGGCTCATCAGAAACTGCGTTTTCTATGGTCGAGCCTGGGATCAGGCTTCCTGGGTTATTCCCGTCGAGGGGGGCTCCACACAGTTATCTAGGTGATCATGCTGACACCTGTTGGACATTGTTTTCTCTTCTTTTCAAAGCCATTGAAACAATGCTGTCTGTTTGTTTGGTCTTTCCCTCCCGGCAACCTTTTTATAAAGAGGTCTGGGGCAGGTATAATTGGTTTGACATTACATATAAAACCCGGCGGTTGTACCTTCGGGTGGTTATATTAACGGATTTGCGATTCGCGATAATTTGCCAAACAATTGATTGATACAATAGGGTATCACGGCCTTCAAGACGGCGATCTATGAGGGCTTCTGGGAGAAGCCGGATTAGAGATTAAGATAGGCTTAGACTTTTTATGGGATAAAAAGATGCTTGAATCTTACTAGCCAATATAAAACTATGCTGTTGTTGTATTTCCTCCCCGGCGATCTTTTACAAAGAAGTGGGGATAGGAACAATTGGGGTTAACTTTTAAACTTTAAATCGCCCGGCGGGTGTTACCTGGAAGGGTGGGATGACCGAATTTGCAAAATTCAGTTTAGTTGACCAGACAATTGAGGGATGCATTGTGTATCGCCTCCTTGAACATACGGCGCTTTAGGGCACAATTGCGGTTAACGTTTTTTAAACTAATATTCACACCCGGCGGGTGCTCCTTGGAAGGGTGGGAATAACGAATTTACAATTCAGTTAGTTAACCAGACAATTGAGGGATACGTTTTGTATCGCCGCCTTCAACATACGGCGATCTAAAAAGATACTTCGGGAGAAGTTAGATCTCGTATATTTGTCAGGCATCCCAGTTTTTCATCTACGAGATAATTCGGGGGCCGGCGTCTTTTTTAGTTTTTTTTTTTCCAAAATTGAATCTTGAAACAAACACCACCGGAAAGACTTAATCTGTTATAAACGCCATGCTGGTCTTTATATATTATGTCAGAGGGTATTCATAAATCTTTTGGACAAATTAAGATATTCTGATATCTTTTACTTAGGAAACCCTACCGCGTAGCGAGCTGTAGTCGTTGAGTATTACGTCTCGTTACCCGGCGGGTTATTTAACACTTGTGTGCGAACATGATTGGGTTAACCTTATGTGCATTAATTCCTGGAAATATTCTTTTTTTCCAGAGCTGGGTCCCGGCGGGTCTATGCAGAACATGGAGTAAGTTTCCCACCAGTCTCTGTCATGGCTACCTTTGCCCCGGTTTTTGCTTTATGCATTACGCCCTCCTGTTCAGGTATCCCTATTTTTGCGCACTTTTAAACTTTAAATCACCCGGCGGGTGCAACCTGGAAGGGTGGGATGACCGAATTTGCAAAATTCACTTTAGTTGACCAGACAATTGAGGGATGCATTGTGTATCGCCTCCTTCAACATACGGCGCTTTAGGGCACAATTGGGGTTAACGTTTTTTAAACTAATATTCACACCCGGCGGGTGCTCCTTGGAGGGATGGGAATAACGAATTTACAATTCAGTTAGTTAACCAGACAATTGAGGGATACGTTTTGTATCGCCGCCTTCAACATACGGCGATCTAAAAAGATACTTCGGGAGAAGTTAGATCTCGTATATTTGTCAGGCTTCCCAGTTTTTTATCTACGAGATAATTCGGGGGCCGGCGTCTTTTTTAGGTTTTTTTTTCCAAAATTTAATCTTGAAACAAACACCACCGGAAAGACTTAATCTGTTATAAACGCCATGCTGGTCTTTATATATTATGTCAGAGGGTATTCATAAATCTTTTGGACAAATTAAGATATTCTGAAATCTCTTACTTAGGAAACCCCACCGCGTAGAGAGCTGTAGTCGTTGAGTATTACGTCTCGTTACCCGGCGGGTTATTTAACACTTGTGAGCGAACATGATTGGGTTAATCTTATGAGCATTAATTCCTGGAAATTTTCTTTTTTTCCAGAGCTGGGTCCCGGCGGGTCTATGCAGAACCTGGAGTAAGTATCCCACCAGTCTCTGTCATGGCTACCTTTGCCCCGGTTTTTGCTTTATGCATTTCGCCCTCCTATTCAGGTATCCCTATTTTTGCGCACACCCTTTGTAGAAAATGTGTTAAAATGTCTCGTTTGGTGTGGGTTACCTTTCCGGCGTTTTTTCTCGTTGCTCCAAGAACACCGTTTTTGTTTACCGAGTTTTAGTCAGGATGGCTAAAAATAGGTAAGTTACCCCGACGAGTTTGGTCGCTTGAGGGCTCATAAGAAACTGCGTTTTCTGTGGTCGAGCCTGGGATCAGGCTTCCTGTGTTATTCATTGCTTTACACTTTACACCCTCCTGTAATGTTTAGTTTAGTGTGGGTTACCTTTACGGCGTTTTTCTCATTGCTCCGAGAACACCGTTTTTGTTTACCGAGTTTTAGTCAGGATGGCTAAAATAGGTTAGTTACCCAGACGAGTTTGGTCGCTTGAGGGCTCATCAGAAACTGCGTTTTCTATGGTCGAGCCTGGGATCAGGCTTCCTGGGTTATTCCCGTCGAGGGGGGCTCCACACAGTTTTCTAGGTGATCAGGCTGACACCTGTTGGACTTGGTTTTCTCTTCTTTTCAAAGCCATTGAAACAATGCTGTCTGTTTGTTTGGTCTTTACCTCCCGGCGACCTTTTTACAAAGAGGTCTGGGGCCGGTATAATTGGTTTGACATTGCATATAAAACCCGGCGGTTGTACCTTCGGGTGGTTATATTAACGGATTTGCGATTCGAGATAATTTGCCAAACAATTGATTGATACAATAGGGTATCACGGCCTTCAAGACGGCGATCTATGAGGGCTTCTGGGAGAAGCCGGATTAGAGATTAAGATAGGCTTAGACTTTTTATGGGATAAAAAGATGCCTGAATCTTACTAGTGTTTCAAGTGTAAAGGGATACTTGAAAGACTTCATCTTTAATAAATATATGCTTCATCTTTATGAGGATTAAGAAGTTATGCTTAATTCTTTTGGACAGGTAAAAGATATGCTGAAATCTTTAATAAGCCATTGAAACAATGCCGTTTGTTTGTTTAGTCTTTCCCTCCCGGCGACCTTTTTACAAAGAGGTCTGGGGCAGGTACAATTGGTTTGCCATTGCATATAAAACCTGGCGGTTGTACCTTTGGGTGGTTATATTAACTGATTTCCAATTCGCGATAATTTGCCAAACAATTGATTGATACAATAGGGTATCCCGGCCTTCAAGACGGCGATCTATGAGGGCTTCCGGAAGAAGCCAGATTAGAGATTAAGATAGGCTTAGACTTTTTATGGGATAAAAAGATGCCGGTATCTTACTGGTGTTTCAAGTGTAAAGGGATACTTGAAAGACTTCATCTTTAATAAAGATATGCTTCATCTTTATGAGGATTCAGAAGATATGCTTCAATCTTCTGGACAGGTAAAGATATGCTGAAATCTTTAATATGAAACTAAAGGAAAAGTAAAAGTAGTGGTGGAGTGCTACGGTTCGTTGACCGGCGGTTTTGAGGCACATATTTTGTACCATTTTTTGGGTGTAACCCTATGAGCATTAATCCCCGGAAATTTCTCTTTCCAGGGCGGAGTACCGGTGTTGCACCAGGTGACCAGGTAGTTCCCGGGGGCGGGGTAGTTTTCCCCCAGTCTCTGTCATGTCGGCACTTGAACCTCTCATTGCTGTATGTTCAACGCCGTTAAGCTCAGGTAGCCCTATCTTATTTTTATTTTGTTAATGAAATAATTTAATAGCTGAATCATAATAAACATATATATTTTCTATGATTATATTATGATAATATTGTGTTTATTTATAGTAATTTATTTTAATACAATTAAATATAAATTAAATTAATTAGTATACTTTATGATTTTGCTAACCAGCTCTGCTTTCAATGTGTTAATGAGCTATGGGAGCTTTTAATTATCATAACTCGGACGAGGGCTCCCATTCAGAGAGTATACCGAGCTCGCAAGCGAGGGACAGCCACAGCCAAGGTGTATGGCGATACTCACAGTCCTGGCAGGACAGAACACATCCCTTTGTGACTCAACTAGTGCTGACGTCCACCGGGATGCCGATGTACCATCTTCTATCACAGTTTTAACATGGCAACATGTGGAGGTCCCGGCTTCGGCGGGATCTGCCCATGATAAGCCAGACTTAACGGATGAAGAACAACGATCTCTGGTCTCAGAGATGGAGGTTGAAGAGTCCAGTCACCTTCTAGGCGACTCTCAGGGTACTGTCGAATCTCCACGGAGTTCGTCATCGGCTAGGTATGTACCGGCGGAAGAGATTGATGGACTACTTTTGAATGCACTTAATAGGTTCTTTGGCCCTACGCCGGAAACTCCTTTTGATACGGGAGATCCCGCGATGTCGACGAATGTGCGACCTCTGGCTACATCCTTTGCTTTAGCTAAAATACCTAACCATCCTCTTGTGTCAGATCCAATTTCCAATGTGCCAGGCACAGCGGCTCTCACTACTTCCACTGTGCGAGTCATATCAGACATATCTCCCCCTCCTTTAGACAAGGCGCCAGTAAAAATACAGGAGCTATGCCTCTTTTATACGGGCCGGATGAGTCAGGGGTAGCAATGTTACGGAAATGTTTTGGATGTTCATACTAAGGACATTCCAAGTTATTATAACCATGACTTATTCTTCCCACCAAATCCCTCCAGAACGCCATTCTTGGTTCTCTCTTCCGGTTTTTGGTGCCGGCGGAGTCCCCTCTGCTTGGCTGCCACCCCCCAAATAATCAATTTGTGCGAATTATAAGCTCCCTTTAGCACGCCTTCCCCAGCTTACCTAGACCGCGAGTTTAGGTTAAGAGGAAAAGCGTTTAAACTGTTTTCGCTATATATGTTTCCCAGCAAGTAACAAAGTCTCTGTTACGCTCTTCTCAGGCAATAGAAGCCGCGGAAGTCAGGAAAGCCATTGAACTTTCCCGGCGCTTGCTTCTCCAGACTTCCTTCCAAGTCTTTAGGAGATATTCGGACGGCCTTATTAGAGGCAGTTCGAGCAAGGCAGGATCTGAGGATGTTCTTAGTGAAGAAACTTCTTGACCGTATTGCAAGCCAAGTAGTTCTGTCTCCAGTTCTAATTCTTTCTTTGATTTCACCAGCAGTTTGGAAGACTGTTTTCAATTTGGCACAAGCATTCAAGCAAGGTCCCCGCAAGCCCTGATGCCCTTGTTAGAACAAGGGATCAGGGTATGGTGGTATCGGGGCGACTACCTGGTGGTGGCAGAAACAGAATAGTTACGCATCATTCATGTCTACGTTACGTTAAACCATCTCAAATCTCTAGGATTCAAGGTCAACTTAGTAAAAGTCAAACCCTTGTTCCCCCACGAGTATTTCAGGGGATAGGGCTGGTCGAGGACACAGCTTCTCTCACTCTGAGTCAGAGTGTGGACACTCGAAACAGATTTCGCAAAACCTGTTTATGTTTCTCCACAGTCTGACTACGACACAGAGACTTTGGGAATCTCTAGTCGGTTCTCTCAACGGGGTTCAGCTAACTGTGAAGTTGGGCCGGTTGTAAATCTAACGTTTAATCTGGGAGGGCAACAAATTGTTCCCACTATTACCGGCGGGGATAGTATGGCCTATCCCAACGTTATTACACAACTTACTAGCGGTTTGGGCGACTGACATAGGACACCCTAGACCCCTCCGGAGTATGTGTTCAGAACATACGAGCTGTGATACTGGTTGTAGGCATTGTATTATAAAATTTCTCTGTAGCATTCATTGCAGGAAATTGTGCTAAAGGCCAATAGTAGGGTTACAACAATTCTTGTTGTAAGTAGCTTTGGCTGTGAAGCAATAGATTTTTGAGAAATCTCAGTAGTTGCAACTACGACTTTTACTTTTGAAGTAATTACTTCTGCATAAGTACACGAGTTCAGTACTTCTACGAATGTACAAGAATTCGTTTATGTTTGGTTATATTTTTAGGAATATATCCACTAGTTAATGGGGTTTATATGTGCACATGTAAACTTATAAGTTTTTAGTTTTCACCACTTACTTTAAGTAGGGTGCCTTCTTAACTAGCAGATCTGTGCACAGAGTCTCAGAGTTAACACTTTTTCAAGCAGGCTTCTTTGAAGCACGCTCCTGCTTGTACCCCTTTTTGAAGATTTAGGCTGTATAATATGCACCCGAATATCTCTTTTTTTACAAAAGTAAGAATAATATGTGGTTGTTTGATTATCTGCTTTTCTAGAGTTATGATATGATTACGAATGTCCCCCTCCAGTCTTAGAAATCAGGCATGTTCGTCAATGATGGAGGGGCCACTAATAAATTATTGGTTTGACTCCTGTAAGGAGATAAAGAAAACCTAATATTTAGTAGTGGCCCCGTAATCATTGACGACTGGGGCCCTCCCGACCATCCCCTTCCCATTCGTTGATGTATTAAGGATTTTGGTTTACTTGATATGTCAGTGAAGGAAGAATGACGCCTGAATCAGTGTCTGGTCAAAGATCCACACAAGTACATCCACGATATGATGGAAAGCTTATTGGATAGTTATTCTTATTTTCTTTTTGTTTTTTATTTTTTACGAAGTTTTTTCGTAGTGAGAACCCAATTCATAATGACTGAAGCCATGAGTGAGGTCGCGTGCGCTCATGATGAAGGCTCCTCAGATTTTAAATGCTCTGCGCGGTAGATTCAAACTATGGCGGATTAGTGTTTGAAGAGGATGCCTTATGTAATAGGCATGTTCGTCAATGATTATGGGGCCACTACTAAATATTAGGTTTTCTTTATCTCCTTACAGGAGTCAAACCTATAATATCTTTAAAAGGACATATTTGAAGTATGTTAACAATGAGTATGGACTACTTTTTCAACGCATAATTGCTTTGGGGATGTATGCAAACTACAGACCCGTAAAGTGCACACAATTGTTTATGTCACAATAATTTCAATGTTTTATTATTGAAATTAATTGGGCTTGTCTATCTTCCCTTACACACACAACAATTATATTCATAAGGTCTTATAACATAAAATCACTGGTAAATATTCTTAGAAACCACACATATATTTAAATGTCACTTAGTTTTTGTACTGTGCACAATTATTATATATCCTTACTTTCATTTATCAGTAGTGAAGGAGTTTGTGGTACTCCATGAGGCAAGGGTGGATGCACAGGCCCACATCAAAATCCCGGCACTCGTATCTCGTGTCCTTTCTCTTGTTCTGAGGTCGTCTGGTGGTACTTGTGCACAGTTTACACCGTCTTTGCCAATTTTTACTTATGTCCGTGGACTCGATAGGGGACGGGAAGTAGCCAGGGACCATGCATGTTATTGTTTCCTCTGTTCTTTGAAATTTCTCTAAGTGTCTATGGTGCGCGTGGTCCGCAGCAGCTCTCTCACGACCTCCTGGGCAAATTTATTCAGCACTTCTATCTTCCCATTCATGTGTTGGTGCAGAGTGTGGGAATTGAAGAGCACCAAGTATAGGAGGTGGAAGAACATTTTCATTACCTGTTCATGCTTCTCATGGCGCAGTCAATGGAAGAGATCATGGCATCTGACTGGTCGACCGGCCTCAAATTCAGGTTGTATTCGGTCACAGGCTCTGGTTTCCATTGTTTCCTCTTGTCGACCCAACCAATACTCTGAGTTAGGTGGTCAAGTGGACAACTGATGGTGGAGAGGAGGATTATCTCTTGCTTGTCATGCCAATGGGTGATGAGAATGTTGCTAGCAGAGTAGAATATCACCTCCTTCTTCGGCAGTACTCCAGCTTTGGGCACTTGTTGCCTCAATATTTTTACAGTAGTACACAAACCTGTGTGTTTTTTTGGCCAGGAAGTGGGAAAGGAGTGGCTGGTGTACCAGTTGTCAGTGAATAGTACATGGCCACGACGAAGGTATTTGTCCATGATCGCTACCACCACAGCCCCAGACATGCCCATAAATCTGTTGGTCTGTTTACCGGTGTACAAAATAATATCTTCGATGTCGCACATGACGAAGAATTTGAAGCTAAAACGATGCCTTCTTGTCCGGATGTATTGCTGGAAACTGATGTGTCCACCCCACAATGCCAGGCTCTCATCAATTACCAGGTTCATGTAGGGGCTGAAAGCCTTGCTGAAGATCCGTCGTAATTCGTCGAACATCATTCGTATCTGTCGTATTGCATTAGTGCTGGCTTGTGTAACAGGGTCGAGGGTGTAAAAAATGTGGAGGTTCGAGAGGATGGCCCGGAATCTATTCCTTGGCATCACTTTACCGAAGATGGGGCTAAAGAGACACGTACAATTCAAGCACGGTAAGGTCTGTTCAGTCAAATAACCAAGAGTGTGGGGTTGGAGCATGTGCACCAGTCTTCAAGCCGTGGTACACATTGGTAAGCCACACAATTTTGGTTAAGATGGGTTTGGGCATCGTTGTATAAAAAACAAATAATATACCTTACTTGACGCTCTTGTCAGACCAGGCACCTTATAACCTACCATATCAGCTGCAGTGAAGGGGTGAAGGGTGGGCAATTATCCTCCTCCCACTCCCACCACCTCATCATCATCTTCATCATCGCGTTCGTCGCTGTTAGGATCGTCAGGATCATTGCCAGGTGGTGATGGGGGGGCGAATGCTTGTGGTCGGCCCTTTTAATCATGACCATGAGCCCGGCCACGGTCACATGTAGGTTCGCCACTGATAGCACCTTGCAACATAACCATTGCATTCTTGCTCTTCCCTTCCCTTTACCCACATATTGAGGTGGTTGGGGTGGGGGGGGGGGGAATGGAGTAGATGGGAGAGGGCTGTTAGCAGGGTCTGTAATGCGTAGAGGAGGGGAGGGAGGAGGGAGGACTCGGGGGAGAGTGGCGCTGAGAAAGATATGGGACCTGCGCTACCTCCCTCACTCAACCTCGTTTTCTTTGCCCCACGCGACTGACATTTTCTTGGGCTGGGAATCTCACTCTCTACACCACTAGATGTGTCTGTCCCACTCATCACAGACATAGTCTCTATCATCACAACTATCGTCCACAACACTTGCATCAGAGTTTGTAAAATCAATAAGGGCCTCATCCAGCCTCCTCTGAAAGTCTGGGGTATGCACACTATACTTGAAACAACATGCTATGATTCCTCGATGGCGGGTGAACAATGACACTCACGATGGCTAGGTGGTGGGAGGATGGTCGGGGTATAGTCGAAGGATAAGGCACTAATGTTATGAATATGGAAGCGATTGGTGTAGCACTTTCGCCGCCACAGATTTTTCTTTTTCCTATGTGGCAACCAGACAATGACTAGCGTGTCGACTCACACGTGGCTGTTGAGTGGTGGAAGAAGGTTGAGATGGTATTAGTTGAAAGACAGAAGGGTAAGGTACTTGTGGTATGAATATGGAAGCGATTGGTGCAGTAGTTTTGACACAAGATTTACTTTTTTCTTTGTGTTGGCCAGATAATTACTTGACGCGTCTACCCAAATGCGGCAGCTGGGTACAAAGGAGTACAAAGGAAATCAAGCAACAACAGATCTAGTGACCCTTCTAGGCTGCTTGTCCTCCAAAACACTGAGGATCAAGTGTCCAAACAGTGGTTTAGAGTGGGTAAGGGAACATTGGAAAGGGAACTACTGCCCTGGAACTAATATCCGTGGCAGGACTAGGAAGTTAGTAGGAAGGGGGTTAGTAACTGAGGGGAGGATAAAATAAAGTTATTCATTTACAAACGCAGTCAGTCGCAGATTTGATGCGAGATATTTGTCTAGGCGGAGTTTAAATTAATCAACGGTGCTGCAGTCTATAACGTCTCGGGGAAGCCCATTCCACAAGTTGTCAACTCGATTGAAGAAGAAATTCTTAGATTCGTGTGAGTTAAAAGATTTACCAATAATTTTGGAACCGTTTCCCCGCGTGTAATTAGATTGGTCGATAGTGAAGTACTTACTACAGTTCATATTGTCGATGCCTTTGATGATTTTGAACACTTGAATTAAGTCACCTCTTAATCTGCGCTGGGTTAAAGGAAATAGATTTAATTCTCTAAGACGCTCTTCGTATGGTTTGTTCTTTAGGCTAGGTATCATTTTGGTAACTCTACGTTGAATTCGTTCTAGTTTGTTTATGTCTTTTTGGTAATAAGGGCACCAGCATTGAACGCAGTATTCCAGAAGAGGGCGGACTAAGGAATTGTAAAGGGTTAGTGAAATGCTGGGTGTGAAGGGAATTTTTCTGTCCTGACAACTCCCCAGGCCCACTTAGGGTCAACCTTTCCTGGGGCCTGGTGTGGGCTCGAACCTCTGAAGGGAGTTTAACCCTCCTAAAAACCCACAGGTTTTGAGATGCCTTGGGTGGGGTTCGAACCCTGGTTAGTGACCATGACCCCCATAGGTCAACCAGGCCCGCGCGCTAACCCACTGTACTACCACGGACATACAAAAGTATAGTAACCTTAGTCCGATTTGTAAGAACCAGGTGATAGTCTCGTGGTGATTCACGTGATGAGTTTATTGGACTTCCCATCAACGACTATTTTACACTATACCTGACGTCAACTCGGGTAGTACATTATTGGGGTTGCGGGATATTTTCGAGGGCATTACATTACATCCTTCTTTAACTAGGCTAGTCCCTAGCAATCTTTAAGGTCGTAAGGTATCGTAGCTGTATCACCTCAGCAATCTCAATATTGTTAGGGTCCGCGTGATGGGTGCTCTATGTAGCTACCAGATCACGTTCCGTGACTGCCACCAATGAAATGCTGGGTGTGAAGGGAATTTTTCTGTCCTGACAACTCCCCAGGCCCACTTAGGGTCAACCTTTCCTGGGGCCTGGCGCGGGGCTCTAACCTCTGAAGGGAGTTTAACCCTCCTAAAAACCCACAGGTTTTGAGATGCCTTGGGTGGGGTTCGAACCCTGGTTAGTGACCATGACCCCCATAGGTCAACCAGGCCCGCGCGCTAACCCACTGTACTACCACGGACGTACAAAAGTATAGTAACCTTAGTCCGATTTGTAAGAACCAGGTGATAGTCTCGTGGTGATTCACGTGATGAGTTTATTGGACTTCCCATCAACGACTATTTTACACTATACCTGACGTCAACTCGGGTAGTACATTATTGGGGTTGCGGGATATTTTCGAGGGCATTACAGTTAGGATAACGTCTTTGGATTTATGCTCAAATAAAGCCAATTATTTTGTTTGCCTTCTTAACAACTTCTGAACATTGTTGACTCGGTTTTAGGTTACTCGATATTGTTACTCCCAGATAGTAGTGGGAGGCGGGGATGTTGACGGGAATGCAGAAGGGTATGGTACTTGTGGTATAAATGGGGAAGCGATTGGCGCAGTAGTTTCGCCGTTACAAATTATTCATGGCAAGTTCGCAGATATACTGTTCTGGCACTCATCGGGTTAATCTCTTCTGTACCGACAGCGTCTTTTAAATATTATTCTAGCTATATTTAGACAATTTTGTGTTCTTTAAAGAGGATATGTGGTAGTAAAAATGGATAAGTAAGATATTTTGAAGCCTGTTAATTGCAGGAGGCCCTTTTTAACCCTTAATTCGTTGCGACCGTCATATGACGGGAGAGAGAAAATTGGCCTATCCTGTGGCACCCATCATATGACGGTTGCCATTTTGAGGCTATTATGAGCGATGAGAGAGATACCGGGAATTGGAGGGACGATAGGCAGCCTTGAACCGCTCGCCACGGCTCAGCGGCGCACACTGAGGCCCCGTATACGAGCCGTATGCGAGTCCTCGGTGTGCGCCTAACTTGCACACCCTCCCTCACACACGATAAAAAAAATTGCCAATAATTTATCGAAATTGCTCTTCGGTTGCAAGATAATGGACCAATGTAAGTAGCGGGGTACCCCAGGGATCGGTACTAGGACCAATTATCTTTCTAATTTACATCAACGACATAGATGAGGGTCTCACCTGTACAATCTCAAAATTTGCTGACGATACAAAAATTGCAAATAGCGTACTCTCAAAAGATCAAGTTGACGATATGCAACACAATCTAGATAAATTGTCACATTGGGCCCAAATTTGGCAAATGAGTTTCAATGCGGATAAATGTAAAGTACTACATATCGGATACCTAAATGAGAAAGCAAACTATTCGATGAATGGCACTCAGCTTAAGAATGTAAACAGAGAAACCGATCTGGGAGTAACAATATCGAGTAACCTAAAACCGAGTCAACAATGTTCAGAAGTTGTTAAGAAGGCAAACAAAATAATTGGCTTTATAGGCAGATCATTTGAGCATAAATCCAAAGACGTAATCCTAACCCTTTACAATTCCTTAGTCCGCCCTCTTCTGGAATACTGCGTTCAATGCTGGTGCCCTTATTACCAAAAAGACATAAACAAGCTAGAACGAGTTCAACGTAGAGTTACCAAAATGATACCTAGCCTAAAGAACAAACCATACGAAGAGCGTCTTAGAGAATTAAATCTATTTCCTTTAACCCAGCGCAGATTAAGAGGTGACTTAATTCAAGTGTTCAAAATCATCAAAGGCATCGACAATATGAACTGTAGTAAGTACTTCACTATCGACCAATCTAATTACACGCGGGGAAACGGTTCCAAAATTATTGGTAAATCTTTTAACTCACACGAATCTAAGAATTTCTTCTTCAATCGAGTTGTCAACTTGTGGAATGGGCTTCCCCGAGACGTTATAGACTGCAGCACCGTTGATTCATTTAAATTCCGCCTAGACAAATATCTCGCATCAAACCCGCGACTGACTGCGTTTGTAAATGAATAACTTTATTTTATCCTCCCCTCAGTTACTAACCCATATGTCCCCTACTAACTTCCTAGTCCTGCCACGTTAGTGGCAGGGCAGTAGTTCCCTTTCCAATGTTCCCTTACCCACTCTAAACCACTGTTTGGACACTTGATCCTCAGTGTTTTGGAGGACAAGCAGCCTAGAAGGGTCACTAGATATGTTGTTGCTTGATTTCCTTTGTACTCCTTTATAAACAAATATTGTACAGGGATGATTCAGGTTACATTGGAAAACTCTATCTTTGCACTTTCATGGATATATAATTGTATTACGCTCTGGCTCATGCTCATGCATGTAAAAGAGCATGGAATGAAGGTAATTTTCGGTAAATAGAACCACCTGGTGCTATGGTGATAACCCCCCCCCCCCCCCGCTCTTTGAGAGTTAAACTGAAAAACATCACAGGTACAGAAGGGGTTAACATACTATTACTACCAAAATGTAAAATTGACTATGAAAAGTTGACAGATGAATTTATACAACATACAAGGAGGAGCACAATATTGACAACATACAAGGAGGAGCACAATATTGACAACATACAAGGAGGAGCACAATATTGACAACATACAAGGAGGAGCACAATATTGACCAACATACAAGGAGGAGCACATTTGACAACAATACAAAGGAGGAGCACAATATTGACAACAATACAAGGAGGAGCACAATATTGACAACATACAAGGAGGAGCACAATATTGACAACATACAAGGAGGAGCCACAATATTGACAACATACAAGGAGGAGCACAATATTGACAACATACAAGGAGGAGCACAATATTGACAACATACAAGGAGGAGCACAATATTGACAACATACAAGGAGGAGCACAATATTGACAACAATACAAGGAGGAGCACAATATTGACAACATACAAGGAGGAGCACAATATTGACAACATACAAGGAGGAGCTACATATTGCAACATACAAGGAGGAGCACAATATTGACAACATACAAGGATGACACCTATTGAAACCATACAAGGAGGAGCATCAATAGTGACAACATACAAGGAGACACAATATTGACAACATACAAGGAGAGGATACGGGAGCACCAATATTGACAACATACAAGGAGGAGCACAATATTGACAACATACAAGGAGGAGCACAATATTGACAACATACAAGGAGGAGCACAATATTGACAACATACAAGGAGGAGCACAATATTGACAACATACAAGGAGGAGCACAATATTGACAACATTTTACATGTAGCTTTTTCAATAACTGGAAGAAGCTTTCTGCGAAACGGTGTCAATAAAGTGCTCCTCCTCTTATGGTGTTTACATGTATCCCTACTAAGTTAATGCCGTTGCAATGACAACCTCTACGTATCGCTGGAAACCCTCCCCCTCTCTCCTGCCCCCTCCCTCCACCTCCCTATCTCACCATCCCAGTACGCACACACCCCCACCAATATTCCTTCCCCTCCTCGTATGATAATAAACTTTTAACTTTCGAACTGACAACCTACAGTCTGGTGGTTCAAGTGGGGACCATGTACAGGCTAACACACACACCCTACTGCCAAATAACTAAACTCCAAGACTGAAATACACCAAGGTGTCCCACGCGAAATGTTGGCCAAGTGTACAGTCAACTCGTTTAATCCGCAGTCTTATTAGAAGCTTGAAAGCTAATATATAAACTTTATTTGCAAACATATCAAATGGGAAAGGAACGAATCAAGAATTATATAAAAGGTAATGTTTCCTATGGCAATCTGAAAACAAATATTTGCTTATCTATAATGTCGTAAACCTCTGTGGATTAAACGAGTTGACCTTACTTTGTGCCGGGAAATATCCGCGGAATAAATCCATGTTAAATTCTACTTAGTATACACTTTATTACAGTTGCGGCTAGATGAACTCATGTTGGTAGGGTCTGGATTCTAGTACCAGCCTATCACTGACGGTCATTTAAATATATATTAAATCATAATTTTACCAACATAATAAAACAGTAAAGACACAGGGAAAACTATATAATTCACCTGGACATTAAGCTCAAATTCGTAAGTGCATCATAATACAGGTCATACATGCCCACCAAACTAGTCCATATTAATATATATTTTACTGTTTGAATTGTTAATGAAAGCCAAATAACTATTTTCATTGGCTACATTTGTGAGAAATATACTCATTTTTAGCATAGAAATTCAGTTACTGAAATTTCGTTAAAGATTGAAAAATATGTAATTCGATTGACGAATGTCTGTTCACGTACACACGAGTCGAAATCAAATGCTGAAAGTCATTTACAATAGTCAATTGTCGATTTCGATGCTCAATGTCGAATAGTCATAATATAATTATTAAATGTCGGATCATGTGTGAAATTGGTCGAAATATAGTGAAAAATACCTTTTTGACAATAATTATCCGATATTACTTGCGATAACGTCGCTTCCCAATGCTACAAGGTGTATACTATGTAAGAGTAAACAACTATTAACATAGTATTAGAGTTCAAGTCGAACTAAAATATATGTATGACTCTTTATCTCAGGTAGTTTATTAGATATGCATTTATATCTTCATACGCAAATCAACGTATTATAGGAATATTCAGTGACTAATTTGCAAATCCTCTACAGATATACAGTAACCAAATCAATTTACTTCATTTGCCAACTGAATGATGAATCTCTCGGTCGGCATTTGTATACATAACTTACCGAACCGATAATATAGTAAATAAACCGTGCATTAACAAATGTAATCAATCTCAAGGAAATCATGGTAAAGTTACCTTAGCTGTGCACAGCGTTACTAATATTTATATATACTGTAGACCGTATATATATATATATATACTGTATATATATATATATGTACTGTATATATATATATATATATATATATATATATATATATATATATATATATATATATATATATATATATATATATATATATATATATATATATATATATATATATATATATACTGTATACGTTTAAATCCAGTTGTTACAAACATTTTATGAATGGAGGATGCCTTTAGGCACATGGACCTTTTTGTTTTATCTGTGTTTTTCCTTCCTCCGTTCATTGTCTCTTTAAAAAAAAAAAAATATATATATATATATATATATATATATATATATATATATATATATATATATATATATATATATAGTATAGAATAATTAGGCATACATACCTCATAGACTATTATGGATGTTTTGTTGTGATGCCTGCGTAAAGTGAGGTATACATGGCCAGTGCTGTTGAAACCGATAGTATTGCTACCAGCCCGCCAAACTAGGGCTTGAGTGCCGTATGGTGATAACACATGTAGTTCCTGCTTGTATTGAAGACCATAGCCATGCAATACTGGTTGCAGCGGAATCTCTAGTACTTCACCTTCCTTCACGGACCATACCACTTGCCCTATAAAAATTATCAACATTAATTAATTATGTATATAGTAAAGAACTCTCCCAAATTCACAATATGGTCAATTTGATAGCACACTATATCACTCCACTCAGTAAATATTATGGTTTCATCCCTGGATCGAGTACTCTTACTCTGCTATAGCCTCTAGTTGTTACATCATGTGTTATCAGTAGCTTGTAATATTGACGGTTTACATAATAATTATTTGTGTTTAGATATTGCTATACCAGGTTTTTACTGGGGTTGTATTGACTTTATAAGTAGGCTCTTACTCGACTAGAGAAGATGAGAACACACAAGAACACAATAGAGGCAATAGAGGATAATATCACACAGAGTACAAACTTAGATGATTCTTATTTATTAGTGGCCCCTCCATCATTGACAATATGCCTTATACAGTAATGGCTCTGAACTAAAGAGTCAGCTGTTCAAATCACCCGGCTCGGAGCGTAGAGAAAAATTAATCGTAAGCGTACGCTCATAATTACTTACGGACTCGTCCTTATGATGCAGATGCCACTACGAAAACACTAATTAAAAAATAATAAAAGAAAAAGGTTAGAACTCTTATTTTACGCTTCCCGTAGTGCAGATGTTTTTGCTAGCATGGGGGTCTGCGATGAGCGGACGTGTGGTTCCCGACCTCTCTTCATTCGTCACTTTTCCGTCCAGATTGTGAGTCTTTTGCTCATTTGTACTAATCTGAGATATTACAGAGTAGGTTTAAATTAGTTAGGTTGGGCGCACGATTGGCGCGACTCCCAGGAGTTGTGTTTTAGGGTGCTTTTTATGGTGGCATCCCTTGATCGAGTATAAGGCGGGGACGCCATTTTGGTTTGTTTAATTTTCCTTATAGTTTTAGCCTTAACTAGTTAGGTTAGAGGCTTTTATTATATTACAAGGGCAGCGCTTTTCGGCCACCGTTCTGGTGGGTTAAGCATTTTATTTTTCGTCGGCAGAGCCTTTAGTTTCGAGCTACTTTACTTAGTGAAGAGTTTTGCTTTTGGCTTCTGCATCGTCGTCCCTACGTTCCTGTCGTCGTGATGGTTGGAGAGTGCTGGAGCTTCCTAGAGGTAAGAGGTATTCGTTGAATTCGTCGTTGTTGTTGTTGTTGTTGTTGTTCCCCAGGCTGTCTGGCCGAACAGCCCCAAGGTCTCGAGCAAGGCCATGGCCATAAACGAGCGCCCCCACAAAATCCTCACTGCTTACCACTAACAAAGCCCGGGTGACCGAAGCCACTCCAAGGCAGGGAGCTGAGGAAGGTGCGGAAACGCCCGGGAAACCAAAGCCCCACCCAAGGCCCTGTGCCCCTCAGCAATTATGAAGGGAAAGTTGAGGGGTAAGGGAAAAATGTGACGCTTTGGCTCCCAATCTGCCAACTTCTAGGTTGGTAGTAGGGAGGTCAATCCACGGAAAAGACGCCGCCACTTGAGATCTAGAAGATATATAAGTAAAAGGAACAGTCAGAGTAAGCTATGGGTATGGCAGAGATCGCTCAGTTCTCACTCGGATAGACCAGCCCATCACCACATGACTACAACCCAATCCTCTCAGCATCAGCTAGGAAAGGCCCTAGAAAGCCACCTTTGGCGGGGGGATAGCTCCCCTATTTCAACTCCTTTCGGGGTTGGGACACCCGCCCTGAATTCGTCGTTCTTCTACTTGCCCTAGGCCTCGTGGCCAGCCTCTCAGTAGGGTCTGTTTATGACTAGGCTATGTAATTTTAAGAATGTTTACATTTTATGTATGCCATAAACTATGTGTCCCACTTCTGCTAGACGATAAGATAGTAATAGTTTTTGAGGGTGTTGGGCTTGTCCTGACTATTATACTATGTATTCTATCTATATAATACTTGTTGAAGACTTGATAGTAGAATGGTTTGGGATCATATTTCCAGCGGGGGAATTGTCTCGCGAAAGCGTTTTTCCCTCGCCTGGCATCCCGCCAGTGGCGTTTTGGATTGCGCAGGATCCAATTAACCAGTTCGTTGTCTTGAACTAGAACGACCTCCCGGCAGAAGAGGAAGGCTACCAAGGGATGTTCCGGCTCAGCCGGAACGACTCACCTATACCTATTTAAATATTCCTAGCGCGGCGGGAAGACTACTAATCTGTCATCGCGGCGGAAAAGTCATTGCTAACCACTCTCCTATCACGGCGGGAAGGTCGCTTACTAGAAAGCGCTTTCTAGTCTGCATTTGGTATAGGTCATTGATGGACACTATCATAGGTAAGCAGTCTTAATCTCCTTCATGAGAAGACCGCATCTGGGTTTTCCATAAGGATACACGAGAAACTTAGAGTAGTGCTGATCGCTACTTCTACTTTTCTTTTGTATTAAAAGGTAACGTTTGTTTTAATGTCTCAGGTTGTCCTTATGAGCATTGATTCTTGGAAATTTCTTTTCCAGATACCCGTCTCCTCGGCCATGAACCCCTGACCGCTACCGATCCCGGCAGGGATGGGGGGCGGGGACTAATCATGGAACATATTGCCTTCTGTTCGTATGATTTCTGCGCCAACCTTTCTGTAACTGGACATAAGATAATGTGTCAAATGTGTCCCGTGTTTAGACAGATCACGCGGCCAGTGGATTACTAAAAGGTGCAATTTGTGTGTGCGGCTCAGAAACGGTTTTATTAACCATAAAGTGGAAGGGTGTCGTACAGTGTTAACAGCCATCAAACTTTGTTTCACAGAATATTGCAAAGATGTGGCTCATAAAGCCATTCAATGTGACGACAAGCCACTTTGGGACTTACTTATTGAGATGCGGTCTCAGGATGATAAGACCGCATCTCTAGCTGCCACTAAACCTGCAGCCAACCCTACTCCTGCCAGCCACCCTGCTCCTGCCCGCATCGCCCGCATATCAACGAGACAGGTGGGACACATAAGACCTGAGTGGACTACACCAGCATACCCTGCCCAGCCAGCTTCTATTGCCCCTACCACCAGAGAGAAAAGTCAGAAGGGTAACTACGCTAAACACCCAGCTAACCATCCTAGACTTCCCCAGCCTGATCAACCAGCTACAGGTGGTACTCCTTTATTTTCCAACTTACCTTTCATCTCCCCCATCAAGGACTGCCAAACTGCTCCAGACTTTCACTCTCTATTCCCTAGTCTGCCATTTATATCACCCATCAAAACCCCTCAGGATCTTGCAGCCATCCAAGTCATGTCCTTTTCCCGGGCTAGGATAGCGCATAAACCAGCAGTTCAACCCATGCAGCAGTTCTAAACCTTTTCTTATATAAATCATCCTGCACATGCCATTTCTCATCCACTTTCTCTCCCACCAGGAAGTGATCACCCCCATCTTATAACAGAATCTGCCCGGGGGCATCTAGCTACAAGGTACAGCCAGAGTCCAGGCGCGCCACCCACCAGAGCTACAAGGACATAACCACCACGCGCCAACACCACCCCAGCGCCTTTGATCCTCTCAAGCCGGGCGCCTTAAGTAGGGGCAAGAAGATTGCCTTATACTCACCCAGCCTGGACATCAGTAACTAAGCTTGCCATTTGGTATTCTTTAGTTCAGGGTAAGAACAGCCAGAGATAGCTGGTGTTCAACTTGTCAGTTGTGTGCTGTGATCGAAGATCTACCAAATCGGGTTCCCCCCAATCAGGAAGAGGACTAGCTTGGGCAACCCACTTTGGGCTCCCCCTTTCTGGCCTTCGATGTTGTGCACAAACCAAGTACCAAAGGATTCCTACCTTGTTTTGTTCAAGGGATTATGAGGATAGTGTAGTAACTTTAGATCTACCAGATCGGGTTCCCCCCATCAGGAAGAGGACTAATTTTGGGCAACCCACTTTGGGCTCCCCTTTCTGGATTCTCTTTTTACTACATGGTTCTGATAGTTCCACGAACTAGCAAGGAAGGAAGACACTTACCCTGACCCCCCTTAGACTACCTATAATGTCACTATCTAGACTGCTTGCAACTCTAGGTAGATCATTATGCTAGTCACCCTAACCCCCCAAACCTTGTAGCAGAACTCCAGCATATCCTTTGGGGATCACTGCACTGTGGGAGTGCAAGAGGAACCCGGTTGTCCCGTGGTAGGCGCCAAGGTCTAAGGAATCATCTTGTGACTCACCCTGGACCAGTAGCTGGAGTCATCACGCCCAGCCGCCCCCCCCCTGGACCAACTTCCGGAGTCATCACGCCCAGCCGCCCTCCGGACTACTGGATCCTCCCTCGATCTACGGGCCCTCCTCTTCACTACAGCTCTCCTTTAAGTGCTTTTGTATAGTTTATGGGTATAGAGTTGACTCAGGGTTGTGGTAGAAGTTATCTTCAGGGGTTCTCATTAACATTACGTCTTGCGAGAGGTCTTTCTTCTCCCTACTTAAATTGACGTTAATTAGCCCACTTGCCGGGACACATTATACATACCTATCAGGGGATCCTTATATACGCACCTTCCCGGGTTATTGGTCTCCCATAGCCCGACAGAGGGGGCGTGCCTATATAAGATCCATAGCATCAAACACAAACACATATTTACACGTAATCTAGTTCTTTTGTATAACTTCTAGCCTAATTCATTTAACATTCTGTCAGGTTCATAACTCGAATAGATTTCACTCTATCTCAGCTCCCGACGATTGTTGCCTCAGCCTTCAGCACCTTGCTAGTACACAATTAGAGTTAAGGATTAATCTTTGCCAGGTGAGATCTAGCACACCTATAGTATTAATATCATTTGTGAGCCTTTCCGAGCCCACTTCATTGTTGATGACCACTTGGCCATTATTGCTTTAGAGTCAGTTAACGTCACTATATGCCGGGGACATCATTGCATGATCCAGACGGCATTTGCCATTACTGCACTCTTGTCTTTTGTTGAGATCCTCTCTGAGATCTATTTGGGTAGGAGGTGTACCTCCACCATTTTGGATACCTTATAATTGTATCCTAGGAGTATTATTATTACCTTGAGTCCGGACCCATTGTCCGACTCCTATTGCTTACTTGATAACCTGATTATTGTATGTCTTAATTATTCTTATTGTTGTTGATGATCTCCAGGTTACAGGTATAAAATATATGTCTTGCTCCTCCATGAACCAGGTGTTAAACTGAATAAAACCCATGTTAACTTCTTACCTGTGTGCTTATTATCCTGCCGTGTTGTCTCTTTATTTAATGTTTAAGGTATACCTATCCAGTTAGAGAGCTGCTCATTGTACAAAGAATATCTCGCGTTCCAATTTGGACCGGGCATAACACTGGTGGCAGCGGTGTCTCTTTCTCGAAGGTAGCCTATCAGGTTTTTCCTGCTTTAACCCTTAAAAAGCGGCTCACCACTTAAGTCGAGTTAAATAAAGCTGGACTATGTGTGCTCGACATAGGTCGAGTGGCAATTTCAGCACGTAATGTGGCTGAGAGAGAGAGACAAGTGGTGGCAGGAGACTAGCGAGCGTATGACTGCTCCAGACCACCGCGGCGAACCTAATGACACAAATCTCAGCTCCCTCCTCCCTCTCTCACTCGCTACATACTCAATTATGTACCGAAAGTACCGAATTACCTGCTTTTTGCACTCGCGTTGCACGGTTATTGCAAGAAAACTATCCATCATACAAGGATCGTTATGGTGTCATTCGAAAGCTCTGTTTATGCCCTTTCAGGGATAGATACTTGTTTTACGTTCTGGGTCTTATTTAGGCATGAAAATTATCACGTAAACAGCCCTATTTTGGCTAAAAACACCCCGCTGGGCGGTACACATAAATAAACCGCATAGGCCGCTAAAGAAGGGTTAAATATTTTGAGAGTATCACGACAGGGATAAGTAGTCAGGATGGCAGGGAAAGCACTGGATATTATTCCTTTCAGACCAGAGGAAACTGACATTGCCACCTATTTAGAGGTTGTCAAGCCAGTGCTTGACATCATATTTAAAGATGAAGTTGCCCCTAAAATACATACTGTAGTCATGAAGCTAGGGCGGTCTATGGCCCTAGTTTCCAGTTATGTAAAAGAGAACCCCGGAATGACCTGGGAACAGTTTGAAACATACACTAAAACTGCCATTAACCCCGTCTTAGGTACTGTGATAGCCGACCAGCAATTTCACGCCATCACCTACGACGGACACCTCGACGCCACCATCAGCAAGCTTACCAGGCTGGCTTCCACCGCATTCACAATGGCTACAGCTGCAGAGAGGAAGGAGAACGTCCGCCGGACCCTGATGAGGATCCTTCCGCGTGCAGTCCGGGACCACTTTGCCATCACAGAACCGGCCGGATATGATACAGACCTCCCTATCATACGCCGTATTCTGGCCCTGCAAAAGTCCCAGGAGCAAGGAAAGATCGCGGGTATCCAACGAGCTCCCACTAAGCCACAAGAAGCTCATTCCGGACCAACCTACCACCCTAGCCGCAACCAGGACAAGCCGGAAGAATGGGCCAGAGTCAAGCCTGGAGACTGGAAGCCCTGCGGGTCCCAGTGCCCTATTAATGGGTTGAAGAGGTCTTTTGCCGAGTTGCTGGCCAAACGCTCGAGGGTTCCACTGTTCTGGGGACAGATTCCCTGGCTGAAGCCCTCCAGAAGAGTTGCCACCATCCTAGAAGACGGCACCGCCAGGAGCTGAGGATTACGACGAGACAGCTGCAGAGGTTGGTGACCCGGACGACCACAGTACAGTCGAGCCGGAAGTCATCAAACCGGGTTTTTAGACCGCCCCCGCCCACCAACTTGCAAACTGGCGGGGGCTCGAGATAGGGGCAGCTATGATATGATAAAGCCTCCCATTTTCACCCACCTGACCATCCAGGGAGTCAACTCTCGACTCCTTGTCGACACCGGAGCTTCAAGATCCTGTATTTTTTCCTCTTACCACCAGAGACATCACAACACTTTTGGACCGATTCAACACTCGTCCACCACCCTCATTGATGCCAACGACAACCTTATTCCTAGTACTGGCATCACGGCTCCACTGTATGTGGCCACCCCTCAACCTAACCACGGCCATCACCACGCTTTCATGGTATTTCCCTCCCAAGAAACCACCTACGACGGATACCTGGGATTCGACCTTCTCACGGCCCTTCGCACTACTATCCAGTGTGTTGAAAGAAGATTGTTATTTTCCACCAAACCCCCAGGACTCACCACTCCGAATATTGCCACACCGCTCCATGACCCTCCTCAAACCTTGAAAGCCATCCGTGTTGCATCGGCCATCACCATTCAACCCATCACCTTGCTGCCACATCATGAACATTGGGTACCCATCCATCCAGCCCTCAACAGAGAACTCATTCACACTCCCTCTCTTCAGAGCCCTTTTGACAGGGATTGTCTCACTGCTCCTGCCATTTTAACCCTTATTTAGCGGCGAGCAACATAAGTCGAGTTAAATAAAGCTGGACTATGTGGCGGCGCTCGACATAACTCGAGTGGCAATTTCAGCACGTAATGTGGCTGAGAGAGAGAGACAAGTGGTGGCAGGAGACTAGCGAGCGTATGACTGCTCCAGACCACCGCGGCGAACCTACTGACACAAATCTCAGCTCCCTCCTCCCTCTCTCACTCGCTACATACTCAATTATGTACTGAAAGTACCGAATTACCTGCTTTTTGCACTCGCGTTGCACGGTTATTGCAAGAAAACTATCCATCATACAAGGATCGTTATGGTGTCATTCGAAAGCTCTGTTTATGCCCTTTCAGGGATAGGTACTTGTTTTACGTTCTGGGTCTTATTTAGGCATGAAAATGATCACGTAAACAGCCCTATTTTGGCTAAAAACACCCCGCTGTGCGGTACACATAAATAAACCGCATAGGCCGCTCGTAAGGTGTTAAAACAAAATGCAGTAAGAATAGCAAACATCTCCGACCACCCTATCACCCTACCCAGGGGTCTCACCATCGGAGAACTAGAGACTTATGATGACCAGCCTTCAACCGACACCACCACCTCCATTCCTGCATCAACTCCATCACTCCCAGACGTTCCTACTCACCTCACCCCTCAACAAAAGGACGATCTGTGCCAGTTAATGGCCGAATACCAGGACATCTTTGCCACCAACTCCCAAGATGTAGGCCACACCCATGTCCTAGAACACCACATTCACACTGTTGGACCCCCAGTCAGACAGGCTATACGAAGAAAGAACCCCCTTCAGCACCAAGAAGAACAGAAGCAAGTTGCAGAGATGTTAGAAGCTGGCATCGTCAACCCCTCAACTAGCCCTTGGTCCTCTCCAGTGGTACTGGTCAAGAAGAAGGATGGGTCATCTCGATTCTGCATCGACTACCGACAACTCAACGATGTCACCATCAAAGATGCCACCCCACTACCACGCATCGACGACTCCCTAGACTCCCTCTTAGGGGCCAGATGGTTCTCCACACTGGACCTGCAATCCGGATACTGGCAGGTCCCCGTCGCCCCCACCGACCAAGAAAAAACAGCTTTCTCCACCAGCCAAGGGAAGCTTTACGAGTTCTCAGTGCTGCCATTCGGATTATGTAACGGTCCCGCCACCTTCTCCCGACTGATGGAATCCGTACTTCAGGGATTAACTTGGGAAACATGTCTGGCGTACTTGGACGACATCATAGTATTTGGTCGTACCTGGGCAGAACACCTCCAACGCCTCCGCCAAGTTTTCCAGAGGATCCGACAAGCCGGATTAAAGCTGAAGCCTACTAAATGCACCATGGCTCGACATCAGGTCCAATTCTTAGGACATCTGGTGTCAGAAGAAGGACTTGCACCTGACCCCAAGAAACTCCAAGCCATCCAGGAGATCCAACCCCCGAAGTCAGTAAAAGGAGTAAGAGCTTTCCTAGGCCTTGCCTCCTACTATCGGAGGTTTGTGAAGAATTTCGCCACCATTGCCAGACCTCTACACGACTTAACTAGGAAGGAAGAACCTTTTGTGTGGACCCCTGACCGTCTCCAAGCCTTCACCTCCCTCAAGGACCTACTCGTGTCTTCCCCTGTCGTCTCTTTTCCGGACTACCAACTACCCTTTAGACTCTACACCGATGTGTCCCTTCTCGGCGTCGGTGCAGTCCTCTCCCAAAATCGAGAAGGATGAGAGCACATCATTGCTTGTGCCAGCCGGACCTTAACCCCGGCAGAAACCAACTACCCGGTAACTAAAAGAGAATGCCTAGGCATCGTTTGGGCCCTCCAACACTACCGGGCCTACCTAGCTGGCGTCAAGATCACCATCATCACTGACCACCAAGCCTTACAATGGCTCAGGAAATCTGACTCAAAGAATGCCCTAACAGTCCGTTGGCGAGAATCACTTGAGGAGTTTGATTTTGAGATTTCCTACAGGCCGGGAAAACTCCATACCAATACAGACGCCTTATCCCGGCTCCCACTGGCACCAGAACAACTCAACGCCATCCAAGAACCTCGACCACCACCTACTACCACTCCCCCTCTCATCCAGGCCTACCTCCGGAACGACAAACCAACTTGGATCTCCACCCGACTTTTTGGCCTCTTACAAAGAAGGGGTGACGCCCTCTTTACCCCAGAAGGCCAGATCGTACTAGGGCCTGAGGATGCTGAACAAATGATGTCTTCCTTGCACACCAACAACGGGATCCATCTAGGCCAAAAGAAGTTGGTGAACACGTTCAAAGACATCTACTAGACTCCTCGCCCCTACACCACGGCCAAGATAACAAACACGCACCCCAGGACCTTCCGGCAAACTCATCGCTTCTAAACCCTGGCAACTTTTGGCAGTGGACGTCATGGGATCTCTACAAAACGACAGGGGATACCGCTACATCATCACCTTCATGGACACGTACTCAAAATACGTGATCGCCTGCCCTGCCAGAGAACACACTGCTATGGCCGTCACCGAGGCATTATTACAACATGTCTTTCCCTATTTTGGATTGCCACAGGCAATCCACTCCGACAATGCCCCTGAATTCACCGGACAAATTTGGACGCAGATCTCCGAAATGTTTGGATTTCACATCAGCCACTTTTCACCCTACTGGCCAAAAGGAAACTCCATCTGCGAGCGATCTCATAGAACCATCGCCAATCAAATCCGGACACGCCTCCAACAGATGAACTCATCGGACTGGACCAGCCAAATTCACATCATACAATGGGGACTAAACACCTGCCCCAGAGACAACGGGATCACCCCTCATGAGATGGTTTTTGGGAGCCCACCTCTCCTCATACCACTACGTCACCTAGCTGCCCCTACTGAGGCCTCCCCAGGTCTAAATACCAACCTCGTCCACCTCAGGAACCGCCTACGTCAGCTCCAGTTTACCCAAGATCTCCAGCCTGATGAAGCCCCCAAGAACAAACCTCACCAAGTAGGCGACCTAGTCATGGTCGCCATCTTACCTGTACCCTCCAAACTGAAGCCACGGTACAAGGGTCCATTTGAGGTCCTTAGGATCCCAAACTGTTTCCAGGTCATAATTAACTATCATGGGGAATCTCGCACTTATAGGAATAGGTTTGTCAGAAGGTTTCAACCTATTAATAAGAATATTACTGTTGTAGCTGAGCCTGATCAGGATGTTGACTGTACCCCTGTTTCAAATCTTCACCCTCAAACTTCCTGTCTTTCCGGACCTGTCCCTCTCAACCATGCTGTCCCTCTCCCTCCACCTCTTTCCACTCCCCCTCTCAATTCTCCTTTGCCTGCCCTTCACTCTCCTGTACTGCAACCTCCTGTCACCCTTCCCACTCGCCTCACCCAGTTCACCCCTTCTCACCTTCCTAAACATCGACCTCCTCCTGTTCTCTACTCAAACCCAAACTTCCCCCTCTTCTCTTTCACCTCCTGTCATCTTCACCCCTTCCCGCATTCCTAAGCCCAAATCTTCTCACATCTCCTCTCCTTCTCCCTCTCCTCTCGTTTCACCTCCGCAACCTCCTTCTCAACCATCGCCTTGAATTAACCTTGCCACGTCTAGTCTTCCCCCCTCGCCACCACAACTCACCAACATACCCCCCACTTTGCCTATCACCCCCAGCTTCCGTCCTAAAAAACCCTCACTTACTCCTCCTATCTCTAAAACCCTACCTTCTTCTCCTCAATCTATTTCCCCTCCTTCTTAACTTCCCAGGCGAAAAACAATATCCAAATTTCGCTCAATGTCACCTCTAACTCCATCTCCCAAATTTCCCAGACTGCCTTCTCATACCCGCTGTGGAAGACCTGTGAAGCCACCCACCAGATGGGAACCAGCCCTGTCCCAGCCTAAAGTGAGAAAGGTTAAGGATCAAGCGTCTTCAAGCTCCTCCCCCCAGCCTGGTACTTCGGCGTCCGCACAACCTCATGACCTGGGCCAAGCCAGGCTCTCTGTCATCACTCTCCAACCACCTCCAGCCACGACAACGCCCTCGCTGACGACCACCACCAAGATGCGGATTGACATGATAACCCTGGCGCGGAAGGACTCCACCAAAGTAATCAAGTCACCTCACCAACTCCTGGACCATTTGAAGTACTGTGACTCCTCTTCTCTCCTCACCCTCACCGGAGACAAGATGGCCACCCCTAACAACCAGGGAGTCATTTATTACCACTTCCTCCAGCACCTGACCCCTGTCTACGAAGATAATACTTCAAGACATTACCATCTCCAGTCCCGGGGTCGGGACTTTTCTCTACCAGACGGTAGTGAGATGCGGTCTCAGGATGATAAGACCGCATCTCTAGCTGCCACTAAACCTGCAGCCAACCCTACTCCTGCCAGCCACCCTGCTCCTGCCCGCATCGCCCGCATATCAACGAGACAGGTGGGACACATAAGACCTGAGTGGACTACACCAGCATACCCTGCCCAGCCAGCTTCTATGGCCCCTACCACCAGCGAGAAAAGTCAGAGGGGTAACTACGCTAAACACCCAGCTAACCATCCTAGACTTCCCCAGCCTGATCAACCAGCTACAGGTGGTACTCCTTTATTTTCCAACTTACCTTTCATCTCCCCCATCAAGGACTGCCAAACTGCTTCAGACTTTCACTCTCTATTCCCTAGTCTGCCATTTATATCACCCATCAAAACCCCTCAGGATCTTGCAGCCATCCAAGTCATGTCCTTTTCCCGGGCTAGGATAGCGCATAAACCAGCAGTTCAACCCATGCAGCAGTTCTAAACCTTTTCTTATATAAATCATCCTGCACATGCCATTTCTCATCCACTTCCTCTCCCACCAGGAAGTGATCACCCCCATCTTATAACAGAATCTGCCCTGGGCATCTAGCTACAAGGTACAGCCAGAGTCCAGGCGCGCCACCCCCAGAGCTACAAGGACATAACCACCCCAGCGCCTTTGATCCTCTCAAGCCGGGCGCCTTAAGTAGGGGCAAGAAGATTGCCTTATACTCACCCAGCCTGGACATCAGTAACTAAGCTTGCCATTTGGTATTCTTTAGTTCAGGGTAAGAACAGCCAGAGATAGCTGGTGTTCAACTTGTCAGTTGTGTGCTGTGATCGAAGATCTACCAGGTCGGGTTCCCCCCATCAGGAAGAGGACTAGCTTGGGCAACCCACTTTGGGCTCCCCCTTTGTGGCCATCGATGCGGTGCACAAACCAAGTACCAAAGGATTCCTACCTTGTTTTGTTCAAGGGATTATGAGGATAGTGTAGTAACTTTAGATCTACCAGATCAGGTTCCCCCCATCAGGAAGAGGACTAATTTTGGGCAACCCACTTTGGACTCCCCTTTCTGGATTCTCTTTTTACTACATGGTTCTGATAGTTCCACGAACTAGCAGGGAAGGAAGACACTTACCCTGACCCCCCTTAGACTACCTATAATGTCACTATCTAGACTGCTTGCAACTCTAGGTAGATCATTATGCTAGTCACCCTAACCCCCCAAACCTTGTAGCAGAACTCCAGCATATCCTTTGGGGATCACTGCATTGTGGGAGTGCAAGAGGAACCCGGTTGTCCCGTGGTAGGCGCCAAGGTCTAAGGAATCATGTTGTGACTCACCCTGGACCAGTAGCTGGAGTCATCACGCCCAGCCGCCCCCCCTGGACCAACTTCCGGAGTCATCACGCCCAGCCGCCCTCCGGACTACTGGATCCTCCCTCGATCTACGGGCCCTCCTCTTCACTACAGCTCTCCTTTAATTGCTTTTGTATAGTTTATGGGTATAGAGTTGACTCAGGGTTGTGGTAGAAGTTATCTTCAGGGGTTCTCATTAACATTACGTCTTGCGAGAGGTCTTTCTTCTCCCTACTTAAATTGACGTTAATTAGCCCACTTGCCGGGACACATTATACATACCTATCAGGGGATCCTTATATACGCACCTTCCCGGGTTATTGGTCTCCCATAGCCCGACAGAGGGGGCGTGCCTATATAAGACCCATAGCATCAAACACAAACACATATTTACATGTAATCTAGTTCCTTCGTATAACTTCTAGCCTAATTCATTTAACATTCTGTCAGGTTCATAACTCGAATAGATTTCACTCTATCTCAGCTCCCGACGATTGTTGCCTCAGCCTTCAGCACCTTGCTAGTACACAATTAGAGTTAAGGATTAATCTTTGCCAGGTGAGATCTAGCACACCTATAGTATTAATATCATTTGTGAGCCTTTCCGAGCCCACTTCATTGTTGATGACCACTTGGCCATTATTGCTTTAGAGTCAGTTAACGTCACTATATGCCGGGGACATCATTGCATGATCCAGACGGCATTTGCCTCTTGTCTTTTGTTGAGATCCTCTCTGAGATCTATTTGGGTAGGAGGTGTACCTCCACCATTTTGGATGCCTTATAATTGTATCCTAGGAGTATTATTATTACCTTGAGTCCGGACCCATTGTCCGACTCCTATTGCTTACTTGATAACCTGATTATTGTATGTCTTAATTATTCTTATTGTTGTTGATGATCTCCAGGTTACAGGTATAAAATATATGTCTTGCTCCTCCATGAACCAGGTGTTAAACTGAATAAAACCCATGTTAACTTGTTACCTGTGTGCTTACTATCCTGCCGTGTTGTCTCTTTATTTAACCCTTAATTAGCGGCGAGCAACATAAGTCGAGTTAAATAAAGCTGGACTATGTGGCGGCGCTCGACATAACTCGAGTGGCAATTTCAGCACGTAATGTGGCTGAGAGAGAGAGACAAGTGGTGGCAGGAGACTAGCGAGCGTATGACTGCTCCAGACCACCGCGGCGAACCTACTGACACAAATCTCAGCTCCCTCCTCCCTCTCTCACTCGCTACATACTCAATTATGTACCGAAAGTACCGAATTACCTGCTTTTTGCACTCACGTTGCACGGTTATTGCAAGAAAACTATCCATCATACAAGGATCGTTATGGTGTCATTCGAAAGCTCTGTTTATGCCCTTTCAGGTATAGGTACTTGTTTTACGTTCTGGGTCTTATTTAGGCATGAAAATGATCACGTAAACAGCCCTATTTTGGCTAAAAACACCCCGCTGGGCGGTACACATAAATAAACCGCATAGGCCGCTCGTAAGGTGTTAAAGTTTAAGGTATACCTATCCAGTTAGAGAGCTGCTCATTGTACAAAGAATATCTCGCGTTCCAATTTGGACCGGGCATAACACTTATTAAGCCCACTTTTGCTATCCCTCCTAAATCGACTTCTTCTCGTTCTGGCACAGTACCTAAGAAAAGAGTGTCAAAAGTAGTGGCTAAACCAATCATTAGTTCAGACGCTTCTACAGACGAAGCCACACAATCTAGTCCCTTCCGCCGGTAGGCGAAATGGCATACGCCCGATTCGTCAATCCTACCGCAGTAATGACGACGCTCACGTTCGAGGTCTCCACTGAGCTGGGCACTATCTTGACCGATAATCCAGCAGGCGGCGAAGAGGAAGCAAACAGGAACGCCGGAGGACACTGCTACGTGGTCCGATTCTAGTGCTTCCAAGCCGCAGTTCCGACAGGCGGCTTCAGGCTCGAAGTCAAAGACATCGCCGTCGCCGGCACCACTATCTAAAAGGACATCCCTGGCTGTGCCAAAAGTCAAATCCGTCCAGTCGGGGATGGTCCGTAGGGGTGCAGCGACACTACCAAGTGACTTGCCCAGTGGAATAACCAGGCATCCTGTGGGCCATATGTCACCGTCGGTAAGAACACGGCCCTACGTTATCCTCCGAAGTCACACGCCTCAACGTCGTGTGTCGTCACAAGTGTTTGCGGAAGAGTATAGGGGTTACCCTCGAGAACAAAGTGGGGCCCCTATTGAGTCATCTATTCGCAACTTAGAGTTGTCCGAGTTCGAACGTGATGTTCTAGAACTGCTGTCCGGCGGCGGGTGCCCAACCCCGAAAAGGGTTGGAATAGGGGAGCCCCCTCCCCCCCCCCCCCCCCCCGCCAAAGGCGGCTTTCTAGGGCCTTTCCTAGCTGATGCTGAGAGGATTGGGTTCTAGTCCTGTGGTGATGGGCTGGTCTATCAGAGTGAGAACTGAGCGATCTCTGCCATACCCATAGCTTACTCTGACTGTTCCTTTTACTTATATATTTTCTAGATCTCAAGTGACGGCGTTTCTTCCGTGGATTGACCTCCCAATCTACCAAGATTGGAAGCCAAAGCGTCACATTTTTCCTTTGCCCCTCAACTTTTTCTTCATAATTGCTGAGGGGCACAGGGCCCTGGGTGGGGCTTTGGTTTCCCGGGTGTTTCCACACCCTCCTCAGCTCCCCGCCATGGAGTGGCTTCGGTCACCCAGGCTTTATTGTGGTCGGCAGGGAGGGTTCTTAGGGGCGCTCAATTATGGCCTTGGCTTTGCTCTGGGCCTTGGGGCTGTTCGGCCAGGCAGCTTGGGGAACAACAACAACAACAACAACTGCTGTCCGGTCTACATGGGTTAAACTTCCCTCAGCCCGGTCGCCGGAAAGAATGGATTACCAATCTATTCGTGATGACGAATCTAAGCACTTAGAATCGGGGCAACAGGTGGCTTCAGGGGGGCATTCTGATGTCGAATCACAGTCTATGTCAACGGACCAGAACAGGAAGTTTGTGACAAAAGAGGATTTCCAAGCATTCATGGATGTAATTATGAGTAAGTTGGAAGGGGACACATCTGTGCCAGTTTCTCCCGCTCCACCGCCGGTCGCGAGGCCTTTGGGTTCACTGCAGGTTGCACCTAAACAGTTAGCTACTCCCTCCATTGTCACTAGTTGTCAAAGTAATGTAACGCCTACCCTTGTTACTTCTAACATACATTTGCTGGCAGACATTATTCCTCCTCCTCTTGACAAAACTCCAATTAAGAAAGGTCCCATGCCCTTGCTGTATGGTCCTGACAGGTCATGGACTCCCCTTGCTCCTCTAAATCCACAGGCTGCGCAACCGACGGTGTCGGGTGAACCTCCGGTCCCCGAATATTAGAGTGTAGAGCTTATTGAGTCAAAGAAACTGAGATCAAAGAATGTTTCAGGTGAGGTGTTAGACGTAGTAGTAAAGGCCATTCCTAATGTCTACACACCAGACTATTTTGTACATGCTCCATCACCTGCTCTGCCATCGGCTTCGTGTATGAGACTGTATTGAGACTGGTAAAAACTTGACGGTTTTAATGATATCAAAGCTCTATTCAGCTTGACGCCATAATTAGACACACAACCGATTTGGGACCAGTCTGGTAATCCGGTCTTTCAGATTGGAACGGTTGGCATGGGCCCTTGGCTTGAATAAGAGTCAGAGGCTCAAAATTTCGCCACCACTATATAAAGTAACTCAATCCATCAGATTCCACAGGAACAGCATAGTTGGTTTTCTTTGCCAGTAGCCATTGCGGGTGGTGTTTCCAACACCGTTCTGGATTTCTTGAGTGCCCCTAAATTGGCATTATGTGAAGTGGCAGACCCCTTTTCAAGTCCTACTCCATCTCAAATAGATAAGGATTTCAAATTTAGTCAGAAGGCTTGGAGGCTGTTATCTCAATTCCTTGTCAGTCGCCAGTTGGCAGAGTCCCTTGTTCGGACGACTGAGGCAGTAATTGATCCTCAGACTACCAAGGCCCTATCTCTCACCCGGCGGCTTATACTGCAGAATTCAGTGTAGCTTTCTTGGAAGCTGTTCGGGCATGCCAAGATCTCAGAGTCTTTTTGGTTAAGAAGCTGCTGGAGGAGATTGGGCGTAGATTGATTCTGTCCCCTGTACTTACTACCACCTTAATGTCACAAGAAGCATGGAGATCTGTGTGCAGTCTTATAGATTCGACGAGAACAACTGCCCCCACGCCTAGGAAGGAGTCGGTTGTTAAATCTAAGCCTAAATTTAGTCTTCAGAGTCATCCTAGTGGTTCCAATTTTGTTCAGTCATTCAAGACTCCTTCCAAACCTGGCAGCAGTGGCTCTACGAGATGCAAGAATCAGGGGAAGGGACAGGGAAAGTGGTATAAAGGTCATTCCAAGGGTAAGTCAGGTCAGGAATCGTGATCCACTCCCCCTAGCCAGTCTTCACAGCCCACTACACCACAGTAACAAAACTGAGAGATCACATAGCTCTCTCACTCCCACGGCCCCTGATGGGCGAGTTGAATACAAGTGTTGCTCTGCCGGACATGTTCAGTTGCATGACTGGGGAATTTCGGACGTGCTACCAGTAATGGCCCCGGCAAACTCGGGCCAGGACAGTGGTACGCAAGGGCATAACTTGGCAGTGGCTCTGGCATCCTCGATTACATCAACCAATTATAGATAAATCACGATTCTATAGAGGTGAAGTCACCTGTCAAGGAAAAAATGATCACCAAGCATATCATTGTCCTGGTTAATCCAAATCGTCAAGTTTACACGTCCAGATTATTCCTAGTGCCAAAAAGGGACAGCGCTCAGATGAGGCCGGTCATAGACTTGTCTTATCTGAATTGCTACATTCACAACCCATCGTTCAAGATGCTCACTGTGAATTAGATCAGGTTAACACTTTCGCCGCAAGGTTGGATGTGTTCATTAAACCTGACAGAAGCCTATTGGCATGTCCCAGTAAACAAAAGATTCCCAAAATTCCTCGCTCTGAGGATCAGGCATCAAACTTATGTTTTTCAGAAAATGCCTTTCGGTCTGAACCTGGCACCTCGGGTATTTACCAAATTAGTCCGACAGGCCCTGTTACCACAAATACGGCAAGGGATCACGATCATGTGGTACTTAGATGACTGGCAAGTGGTAACGGAGTCCGAGATATTATGCCTCCAAAATGTCAAAATAATTCAACGTCATGTCAAATCCCTCGGGTTCAAGGTCGCACCTTGTCCTAACGAGGGTAATCCAGTGGGCGGGTCTGCTGTGGAACATAGCACACTTAATTCTCAGTCAGAGTGTAGACAATCGCGGCAGGTTTCGCGGGAAACTGTTTCGGTTTCTGCACAATCTGACTACCACGAGGAAAGTGTGGGAGTCCCTAGTAGGCTCCCTCATCTGGATTCAACTAACGGTATCGTTGGGTCGGTTGAAAGTAAAGAGGTTAATCTTGGAGGGAAACAGACATTTTCCGCATTTGCCAGCGGACAAGTCATGGCATATCCCTAAATTAATCCACAACTTACTGGCGGTCTGGGCGAGGCCAGAAATATTACACTCAATTACGACATGGACATCTCCTCCGTCTACAGTCTGGATAGATACCAATGCTTCAGGTACCCTGGGATGGGGGTATCAGTCAAACTTCAGACACAAAGGTCAGGGTCTTTGGTCCCTGTTCAAGGAGTCTCATATCAATGCAAAAGAGTTGCTAATCCCCTTATTTTTCCTTCAGGCACACAATTCGACTCTAGTGGGAAAATCAATAGCCTTCAGAATGGACAACCTGAATGCAGTCACGTGCATTCAGAAACAAGAGTCAACGAGGTCTCGAGTGTTGCTAGAGTTGTCGGAAAGGATATTTGTGTTGGCAGAGGCGCTGAACATTAATCTTCACGCATCCTATCTGCCAGGCATGGCCAACGTATGGGCAGATTCTCTGTCACGGAGACAGAACACACAAGTAGAATGGGCATGCAAGCAAACCATCTTTCAATGGATATATAAGAACTCGGGAGTAAAAAAATATCTACAGTAAATTGCCAAGAACTTATAAGTATTAACTTACTTTAGATGTTGATAATGATTGATAGCTCAAGGATAGAGTTAAGAATAGGTAAAAGCTATAGTGGCCACTAGAAGTTAAGAATTAGGATGACTTAGCGTGAATAAGGTGGTTGTAGTAGGAGCGGCTAGAAGTAGGGGTTGATGAGATCATCGTTAGAGCGAGGCTAAGGTTTTTCAGCAGGGGGACCCGCAGTTTCCAAAATGAAACATGCGCAGTGAATATCTAATTCATTAATGCATCATCTAACTAACTACAAGATATACTGAATTAAATATAATAATAACCCAATTTATCTAGGGATAATAAACCCAAAGAAACTTAATACGAAATTGTACATACCGGTATCTTTTATTAACCCCTTACGGACGGGGATATTTGTAACATCTACTACCTGCCAGGCGGGCATATTTACCCTAAACGAGCATCATTCCATGCTCTTTTTCATGCATAAACAAGAACCAGAGCGTAATACAATTATGTATCCGTGAAAGGGCGATAATAGAGCTTTCCAATGACACATGAATCATCCTTGTACGACCACGGGTTCGCTTGCAACGATGTTGCCACACGAGTGCAAAAACCCTAAAATACGGTAAATTCCCGAGATATTACCTTGCCTCGCGAGGCAAGGCATGTGTAAGGGTGTGGTAGTGACACCAGTTACCTCGCTAGGCCCAGGCCAAGCGGTCAGAGCCCGCCTGCGGTCCTCCCACCGCGTGGACTCTCTCTCATGCCGATAATGTGCTCAACATCTCTTGCGATTTAAGCCTGGACCCGCTAGTTAGGCCATGGTTCTCTATCCCAACTTAAGTCGACAGCCGCGGCTTGAGTGTTAAGATATGCATGCTAGGCTATTTCTGGCGCCTAATGCTGGCTCTCACGACTATACCCCTGCGTCAACAGAGGTTGCTGGACCATCTACCATTAACGATCCTGTTAGAAAACTACCACTTCGCCGAGCCACTGTTGGTTCTTCACAGCTTTGGAGATCTAACATCGCTGCAGGATTATTTTAGATATGTATATAACTCAAACTTACAGTATATTACTTATCCAAAATTATCGAGATGCTTATGAGTCTCGACACATTTCCACCACCAATACAACTTGAAGATGGGTCGAGTGGTCAGGCCGGTTTTTGTCCTAATATGGACCACTCTAATTAAATCATCTCATCCCAGATAGAGTTTGACTACTCTACCAAGTTTCCAAAGGACACAAGGTCCCTCGTCATGTACAAGAACTAGGTCATTTACTTTTGGCCATACACTGCTTGATGAGCCTCCTTTTGTTTTATAGGCTTCTTGTATTGATGCCAAGTATTCACTTGACAGACGCTTCCATAGGTCCCGGATTAACGTATTGATGTACTTGTAACTGCTGTGTATCGCTGCTTTACTATCGTAACTAGGGTTCTGCAGCTCATCTAGCTGAATCACATCCTTTGGGAAGTCACGAAGTCTACGACCCTTAACCAGCATGAATGGAGTAATAGGACTAGGGTCCTCCAGATCACCTGAGACATATATTAAAGGGCGATCATTCACGGTAGCCTCCAGCTCCAATAAGACAGTAGTTAGTTCCTCAAAGGAGACTAGAGCACGACCTAGTACCTTTTTAAGCCCAGCCTTCACAATATCTATGGCTCTCTCCCAAATAGCTCTGAACCAAGGCGCAAATGCTGATATAGAAAGCCATTCACAACGTATTTCGGTAATATGAGCCCGAAGACTAGGGTCGCTTTGAATGCCTTCCAGGTGTCTGGAAGCACCTAAAAATGTAGTAGCATTATAGCATAACATTATCTGTGGAAATCCATGCCTACTACAAATTCTCCGGAACGCATTGATAAAACTGTCACAGGTCATATTGCTAACTACTTCAATGTGAATAGCACTGTTAGTAGCGCACATAAATAATAGCATATAAGCCTTGTTGTTGTGTGAGTCCCGGGCAGGAATTGCTCCTGTATAATCGACCCCTGTGACCTCGAATGGATCTCGAGGAGTAGTCCTGATGTCTGGCAGGGGAGATACTCTAGCTGTTGCATAGGTATTACCCTGTATTTTACGACAGATTATACACTTACTGGTCACTTGTTTTACAGTTTTTCTTATCTTAGGAATCCACCACCTTTGCCTTATATACAGTATATGACCATGTGATTGACTCCATAGTGACAACAGACACGATGGCACGTATTGATGAGCATGGTAGTGAAAGGGTGTTTGGAAGGCAGTAGTATCGGATATTTCATTGAATCCGGAAGAGCCACTAACTTCAATCTACCTTCACATATGATTAAACCTCCTTTCATGACAAGTCCTAATTGGTTTATCAAATAATTGCGGGTACCCTTGTCACCAGACAGCATCTTGTACTCCTCTGGGAAGCATTCCTGCTGGCATCTTTGAGCTACTATCTTTTCTGCTACTTTTAGTTCCTTAATGCTGAGGAGGGCACAGTCTGTGGGAGACGTCTCTTTAATTTTTGCCTTCAAATTATTCTTGTATCGAATAGTCCATGCAACTACCCGAATTAATTTCTCAAAATTGCCATACTTTTCCCAGTTCCATAACTGTGTGTCCTGGTCATCATTGGTCCCAATGACTTGGCTAGTTGTTTGTGGTGTTGGGTCATCTGCTAATATATCTTCTGGCCACTCGTCTTTGTTTCGGAGCCACATGGGCCCCTCCCACCAAAATACAGAAGATTTCAGATGTTTCGCCGAAATACCTCTAGACAGCAAATCACCAGGGGTTTCTTTAGAGGACACATACAGGAATTCTACAGTCGGAAGAAGGGATTTTATTTTGGCAACTCGGTTCGCGACATAAACCGGAAGCTTCTTCATGCTGTGCAACCAATGCAATGTAACCTGACTGTCGCACCATAATACAATTTTATTGACTTTATCAATGTTATGATAGGCTTCCTCCACAAATGTGATTATTCTGGTGGCTAGCAAAGCAGCAGTTAGCTCTAGTTTTGGTATAGTTATGGACCTTGTGGGAGCGACCTTTGATTTAGCGATGACCAAACTGCTATGTTCCAGGCTCACAAAATATATCACAGTGCCGTAGGCGACACCACTTGCATCGCTAAATGCATGAAGCTCTACCGAATCAGCAAATACCGTCCTCCTAGGATAAGTAAAGTCACAGCAGAGGCACAGATCCTTAGAAATTTTAGACCATTCGGTAGCGCAGTCTTCAAGTAGCGGATCGTCCCAATCTACATTTAGTCTCCATAATTGTTGTAAAAAGATTCTGGAACTTATTGTTACAGGCAGTAGTAGGCCGAGTGGATCAAACAATTGTGCCAATACTCTTGAGCACTCTCTCTTTGTAGTCTTACTGGTCTCTGGGACACTAGCGTTGAATGTCAACAGATCAGAGTTAGGTAACCACAAGAGTCCTAATGTCTTCACTCTTTCTTGATTTTTGGCAGCAACACCATCCATCTGTTGAAGATCACGTAGTTAAGGACTATTGGTAGCCCACTCTCTAAGATATAAATGTGCTTGAAACATAATTCTCTGGGCATCCCAGTAACTCTTAATATACAAACCTTCCTTAATAGCCTCCACAACTTCGGGATTATCAATAACGGAAAGATGTTTCAAGACCGTGTCATTAAGAAGAAACTGTGAGCAAAGCGCCCCGAACAACACTACCTTAATTAAGTCGGTAGCAAAGTAAGGGTGAAGATAAGTCTAAGGGATCCTTTGGCCACAGAAATCGGGTGTAGTTACGATCTTCCTCATGAAGTTTCAACATGAGAAAGGCCTTCTCGATGTCACTTATCCTGGCATATTTGTGTACTCTGAATCGCAGCAATATTTTAGCTAGATCTGGCACTAGTGATGGCCCGGTGTAAAGGCAGTCATTCAGACTTGGCCTGCCTTTGCTAATACTAGCAGAGCAGTCGTACACAATACGAACGGGGGTCGTTACACTGTTCTTGGTGACCCCGTGGTGTGCCAAATAATGAAGTTTTCAGTAACACCGAAAGGAACTTCCTGAATAATAATAATAATAATAATAATAATAATAATAATATAATAATATTTATTCTCTTGCGACCCCGAGCGGGGTATTAGAGTAAAATATTGTAATACAAAATATATTTTACATGACAACCACATTAATAATTACATAATGTTAGTTTTCCTCAAAATATGGCCCAATATATTTGATTAACCTTGCTGATTCAACCAATGCTGTTTGTTATCAGCACAAACTTAATAACGTAGTTTTATAACATTCCCTTGAGAGTAACAGTCTTCCTTAAGCAAAAGTATGGTAAACACAACTGACTGTGACAGTGAGAGTAAGTATTATAATTTACTGACTGTAAGGGTAAATACATGTACAGTAACTGACAAATAATTTGTTATCAAAATGTGATATAATAACTTTTATTAATTTTACTAAATTTAGCAACTGCTGTTTATTTTTAATATGAAATAAATCACCTATTTTCAGGACGTTTACATTAGTGTAATAATGTTTCTTAAGGTACCTCTTTCTTTGAGCGCAGAAGAATGGGCACTTAAACAAATCATGAATTTCGTCACCTATATCATCTTCGTTACACAGTGTGCATATTCTGTCCTCCAAATTAACGTTATTATACCTTCCTCTAATAACGGGTAACTTATGGTTGCCACACTTGAACCTACATAAAGGCAAGGAAATTCCTTTGTAAGTCCTGAAAAATAGTCTTGTAATTCAATATTTCTAGTCATAATTCTGTAATTGATACTAGCGGAGTTGTTCTGAAACTGACTGACTTCTTCGGACCATTTGTGTTTGGATATAATTATCTTCGGACCATTTGTGTTTGGATATAATTATCTTCGGACCATTTGTGTTTGGATATAATTATCTGAAGATCTTAGTTTAAAGGACTCCCTTAGCCAATTCCTGTCTACATTTTCTACCCCAAAAAATACATTCGTCATACCATTATTATTTAATATGTTTGATATCTTATTTAACCATGCTGATCTATATATATTTAATTCGTATAATTTCTTGATAAATCTATACATAACATTGCAGATTTTCTTTTCTTTATCGGTAGCAACTCTATACCAAAAGTTAATCATTCAGTTTTCAATCATTTCTGAAGGCCGCTTGAACCCTGTTTCTCCGTACACCATACAGTTAGATGTGGATTTATTTAATGTCAATATTTTTTTTCTTCAGAAATGCATTACACGTAACTTCCAAACAGTGAATGTTTTCGTACCCCCAGATTTCGCTTCCATACAGTATAGCAATATAGGTAGGATACGTTTGTTATACAAGTCAAAACTAATATCTATGGGCAAACTTAATCTGTCTATTTTTTATAATAATCCATATGTAGCACTTTTGGCTTGTGATATTTGTTTCGTCATAGCTTTGCGAAACCGTCCATTGTAATTAAAGGTAGTACCCAAATAAGTATAATTGTCAACTACCTGGATACTGTCATTTCCGAATTTGAAGATCTTGTATTTCCTAACCTTACCCTTTGAGAATACTACTACTTTTGTTTTACTAGTATTAACTTGTATGGCCCAATTACGACAGTAATCGTTTACAGCGTCTAAAGCACGTTCAAGTTCCTTACAATTCTCAGCTATGACAATTGTATCATCTGCATGCAATAGACAGTATAACTTGAAATATATCTGCATATCATTTTCGCTTAGAAAGTCAACAACCTGGTCTGTGATAAATGGCAGCCTGGAATATCTACTACCAATATAATCCTTAAAATCATTTAAATAGTAAAGTAAAGGTGACAAATTTTCCCCCTGTCTTACACCTACATTACACGGGAAATACGATGATACATTACTCCCTACCCTTACACAAGATTTAACATTATTATACATGCTTTTTATAACCTTAAATATCTTACCACTAATATTTATTTTTAATAATTTCGTCCATAGGTATGTCCTATCTATCAGATCAATGGCTTTTCTGTAGTCAATAAACAAACAAAACAATCGTTTATTATGCGAAATATAGTAATTGGTCAGAATTTGTAAAGTAAGTATGTGGTCTAGCGTACTATAATATTTGTAAAGTAAGTATGTGGTCTAGCGTACTATAATATTTGTAAAGTAAGTATGTGGTCTAGCGTACTATAATATTTGTAAAGTAAGTATGTGGTCTAGCGTACTATAATATTTGTAAAGTAAGTATGTGGTCTAGCGTACTATAATATTTGTAAAGTAAGTATGTGGTCTAGCGTACTATAATATTTGTAAAGTAAGTATGTGGTCTAGCGTACTATAATATTTGTAAAGTAAGTATGTGGTCTAGCGTACTATAATATTTGTAAAGTAAGTATGTGGTCTAGCGTACTATAATATTTGTAAAGTAAGTATGTGGTCTAGCGTACTATAATATTTGTAAAGTAAGTATGTGGTCTAGCGTACTATAATATTTGTAAAGTAAGTATGTGGTCTAGCGTACTATAATATTTGTAAAGTAAGTATATGGTCTAGCGTACTATAATATTTGTAAAGTAAGTATGTGGTCTAGCGTACTATAATATTTGTAAAGTAAGTATGTGGTCTAGCGTACTATAATATTTGTAAAGTAAGTATGTGGTCTAGCGTACTATAATATTTGTAAAGTAAGTATGTGGTCTAGCGTACTATAATATTTGTAAAGTAAGTAAGTGGTCTAGCGTACTATAATATTTGTAAAGTAAGTATGTGGTCTAGCGTACTATAATATTTGTAAAGTAAGTATGTGGTCTAGCGTACTATAATATTTGTAAAGTAAGTATGTGGTCTAGCGTACTATAATATTTGTAAAGTAAGTATGTGGTCTAGCGTACTATAATATTTCCTAAAACCAGCTTGTTCTTCTCCTAATAGTCCTGTCTGTTCAAGGTAGTCAGACAAACGAGAATTAATAAGTGATGTGAATAATTTACCCAAACAACTGAGCAATGTTATTCCTCTATAATTTTCAACACTGTTGATATCACCATTTTCTTATAAATAGGTTTAATTATACCCACTGTCCATTCTGATGGAATTACTGCACTGTTCAAGATGACATTAAATAACTTTACAATGACCAACAGAAGAGCTGTAGGGCAATTTTTCATGTATTCATTCAAAATATTAGCTATGCCTGGAGATTTATTATTCTTAAGACCACGATGAAGTTGATCATTGATAACGTTGGCGTAGTGACTACAATATACAGGATTTTGTTAAAATAGCCTCTGCAGATCCGTTAGGCGACCTGCTGCTAGACCATAGTTAGAAGGCAGTTTCTTTTTATGATGATTCCACGGCAGTCTGACCTAATACTGCTGATTATGTGCGGAGTACGTCTCCTTGTAGATGTCCAACGCAGTCTTGTTTTCCTTTGAATCTTCTCTCGGAGAAATTCTTAGATGATCCAGCTCCCACAAACATTTTAATTAATTATGACATGGATTATAATTATGATCCCGAGGATGTGTATTGATCCATCGGGGTGACCGCGACTTTCAATATTGTAACTACTTCTAGTTGGGCACTAGGCTTGTCGTTATGGCAGGAGCCACTTAGTGCATAGCCAAATTTAGGGGGCAAGAGAATTGTCACCCTCTTTTTTGTACCCTGGCCACACTAATTCATAATAATGATCGGGCTCAAGCAACAAATCCAGTCGAGATGTCTGTGTCATTAGAGGATCAGCTAATTTGTAGCCTTTGCTTCGCAACACCTTCATGTCGGCTTCTAGGCATTCTTATCCTTTGTGATCCGGGTAAGTTTCTACCACAACTGGTTGTAGAAAATAGTTTCTGCCCCGGAACTTGTACTTGAAGGATACTACTGGATAATTTGTACTCTCACTTGCTCCGGTAAACCCTCGCAACTCTAGCTCTTCAACACCCAACTTTTCGTATTGGATAGAGTCTAGAGCGGAATTTAGGACGAAGGTGTGCTGTGAGCATTGATCCAGCAGCGTATGCACCTTGACTGTTCCTCTTGGTTCCATTTCTGTTGGGAGGATAACACTAGTCTTCTTTGACGACACAGACATTGTGGTAGTTTGCGTCTTGGTCTTTGTTATCCTTTGAGGTTTTTGCTCCTTCTTCGAACCGTCCCATTGATATCTGGACTGACAGAGGATATGGTAGTGTCTGATATGACAGAATTTGCAGTCACCGATGTTAGGGTTTACACAGCCATTGCTCCCGTGGTCTGAGGATAAGCACCCAGTGCAAAGGTTGAGTTGTTTTGCGCGTTTTACTTTTAGAGCACCGGTTTTGTATTTTAGACACTTGAACCATATATGTGCCCCCTCGCACAACTTACAACTTTTACTCCGCACCAAGGCCTCCTGCACCACAATGGATGCTGAAGCTACTTTTAATTTAATTTTTTTTTTTCAATGTGAGTGAGGGAGGCAAAAGGCGGAACTGCATGTAGCAAGTGCCTCCCCCAGAGTTGAATAAGTGACAGGGCCAAAATCAAGGGACGTTCGAGCCAAAATGCCTGGACACACGGAGTTTGAAGCAATTTAAGTCATAGGAAGAGGGAAAGAAAGATTCTGGGAGAGAGTTCCAGAGCTTAGTTGTTGAATAGAAACAAATCTGAGAGTAACATTTCACTGTTGGGTTAGAGAGTTGCACAGATTAGGGGTGGGATTGTGTTGCAAGACGGGTACAATGTGCCCTACGTAGAGGAGGTGGTGTACACTGGGAGAGCTCTGAGGAACACTGATTATTATAGTAGCGATATAATAGCGAGAGAGATGCAACATTGCGGCGGAGAGAGATTGCAGAAAGTTGGTGAGTGGACGAGAGTTAATGATATTATGAAAGGCCTTCCTTTCCACTTTGTCTAAGTGCAGTGTGAGAGGATCCTCCCCACACATGTGAACAATACTCAATACAAGGATGCACCATGCCCCTGTATAGAGCAAGAAGCTGTGCAGGGGTAAAGAACCCCTTGAGGCGGTTGAGCATACCCAGCTTCTGGGAGGCAGCCTTAGCAAGACTGGTAATATGGTCCTTCCAAGTGAGAGCAAAAGAAAAAGAGACACCACGAATATTGAGAGAAGATGAAGGATTGCTTTTAGTATTGTTGAAGAATATGGGATAGTCCGCTGGGAGTTCTGGACGGGTTGATAGATGGAGAAATTGGGTTTTGGAAGCATTAAAGGCAACAAGGTTTTCTCTGCCCCAATTGGAAATAGTAATTAGATCAGAAGTTAAGTATTCTATTGCTTCATTACGTTTGTCTTTGAGGGATTGCTGGCTGGGGCGTTCTGGAAAACTAATTGAGTAGTGTAATGTAGAATCGTCTGTGTATGAATGGATAGGAATGGATGTACAGTTGAGAAGATCATTTATGAAAATTAAAAAGAGAATAGGAGATAGGACAGAGCCCTGATGAACACCGGAGTTGATAGGATGAGGAAGTGAGCGATGGCCGTCCACAACCGCAGCTATGAAACGGCCGAAAAGGAAATTAGAGAGAAAGGCACAGATGGAATGATAGAAACCGAAGGAGGGTAGTTTAGAAATACAAAATTTGTGCCAGACTCTATCGAAGGCCTTCGATATGTCTAGTGCAATAGAAAAGGTCTCACTGAAGTCCCGAAAGTTGGATGACCTAGAGTTAGTAAGATATAAAAGAAGATCACCAGTAGAGCGACCCTTGAAGAAGCCATACTGGCGATCTGAGAGTAGATTATGGGAAGAGAAATGCTTTAGCAAGAATATTTTTAAAAACTTTAGAGATACAAGAGATGAGAGCAATTGGACGATAGTTGGAAGGTTGACAGCGGTCACCCTTCTTTGGGACAGGTTGAATGAGAGCAAACTTCCAGCATGAAGGGAAGATGTTAGAGGAGAGACAGAGGCGAAATAGTTTGCCTAGGCAGGGAGTCAGCTCGGAAGCACAGTTTTGAGTACAACGGGAAGAACACCATCCGGACTGTATGCCTTCTTAGTATTAAGCCCAGAGAGGGTAGGAACTACATCTTTAGAAGATATAAGGATATTAGGCATAAGTAGGGGAGAGGAGGGTGGAGAGTGAGGAATAGCACCGGAATCATCCAAGGTGGAGTTACTAGCAAAGGTTTGAAAGAAGAGTTCAGCTTTGTCAGAGGAAGAAGTGATGGTTGTGCCATCAGAGTGGAAAAGGGGAGGGAAAGATGAAGAAGAAAATTTGTTGGAGAGGTTTTTGGCTAGATGCCAGAAAACTTGGGAAGAGCTAGAGTTGGATAGTTCAGTGCATTTATTATTGATGAAAGATTGCTTGGCAAGTCGAAGAACAAATTTGGCTTGATTCTGGGAAGAAACATAGGAAGTATGAGATTCTTGAGTTTTAAGGCATTGATACCGTTTGAATATTTCCTCCTTGTTTCGGACAGCAGTAGAACAAGCGTGAGTAAACCAAGATTTGTTTTCATTAGACTGAGAGAAAGAAAATGGAATGCATGCTTCCATGCCAGAGAGTATTACCTCGGTAATGCGTTCAGCACTCTCCGAGGGTCCCCGGCCACTGAAGCAAAAGTCATTCCATGGGAAATCAAAGAAGTACTGCCGAAGAACCTCCCAATCGGCATCGCCAAAGTGCTACAATAGCTGCCGGTTGGGAGGATCGGGTGGCCGTACAGGAGAGATAGGACAGGCGACATATTAGTTTATGGTCGGAGGAGCCCAAAGGAGAGAAAAATGTTATAGTATAAGCAGAAGGGTTAGAGGTTAGAAATAAGTCAAGAATGTTGGGCTGATCTCCAAAGCGATCCGGGATACGGGTGGGTTGCTGGACTAGCTGCTCTAAGTCACTTAGGATAGAAAAGATGCATACGGCTTATTCACCAGGTTGGACAGTGGAAACAGAGGAGAGCCAACTATTGGGAGAGTGGTACCAATAAATTGATCAATCACTAATTATACCCTCTCTACTAGGCATCAGTACCAATCTCACTGGAGAGCTTTCTCTACTTGGATCGTTGAGGCTGACCAGACCGTGGCCTCTGTGTCTTTCATTTTAGAATACCTAGATTATCTGTTTGAACATAAGGGCTTGTCAGTAGTCTCACTTAAAAATCATATAAATGCAATTAGAGTTCCATTTTATGACTTAACCTAAGACGTGCGCATGGGGGGTATGAGACACCACACGCCTGTGCGCACGTATTTGAGCTGTTCCCATCACTAACATCGTTATTTTACCATAAATAGCATTAATACTTATCCATATGCACCTATTTTAGGTTGATTATAAAGGTATTAACCTGTTACAGCAATAAAACAAGTGGAAACAGCGTTTGGATGGTCAAAATCGGCGATACAGGCCGGGAGTTACATAATGTATGGCTGAGGCAACCTCCCTCCCCTCCTCCCCTCCCCTTGTCTGGAGAGACACTGTTACGCAATAGTCTCTCTCTCGCTCTTTCCCACGCTTGGTAACAGTGATGACAACGCCCTGCTACCAACTCGCTAATGTTAGCACGAAAATAGACCACAGCATAAGGGAATAACAGGGAAAATAGGTGATAACTGAAGGAGGGGAGGGAACTGGGGAAGGAGGGGATGTGGAGGAGTGATATTTGGCATGGCCCAGGGGCAAAAATAAAAAAAAAAATCAAATAAAAAAAATAAAAAAATTGGGGGGTGTTTTAAAGGTATTACTTTCGCTCAGACGCTTCATGAGTTGGAGGACACTAATGTTTTTCGGACTCATTTTAAAGGCCACAAATGGCTTAATGAAATTGTGTGCGGATACAAAATGATGTACTGCTTCTTGCGTACATCTGGTGTAATGCCCTCGAAAATGTCCCGCACCCACAATAATACTAACCCGAGTTGACGTCAGGTATAGCGTAAAATAGTCGTAGATGGTAAGTCCAATAAACTCGTCTCGAGAGACTATCACCGTGGTTCGAAAATAGTCGTAGATGGTAAGTCCAATAAACTCATCTCGAGAGACCATCACCGTGGTTCTTAAAAATCGGACTAAGGTTGCTATACTTTTGTACGTCCGTGGTAGTACAGGGGGTTAGCGCGCGGGCCTGGTGGTGATGGTGGTGCGTCACTAACCAGGGTTCGAACCCCACCCAAGGCATCTCAAAACCTGTGGGTTTTTAGGGGGGTTAAATTCCCTTCAGAGGTTCGTACCCCGCGCCAGGTACCAGGAAAGGTTGATCCTAAAGGTAGCCTGGGGATAAATTCCCATTCCTATTTAACCTGGAAAAACCTAGCATTTCATTGGTGGCAGCTAGGGAACGTGACCAGGTAGCTACGTGGAGCACCCGTCACGTGAACCCTATACCAAGAATTGAGATAGCTAAGGTAAAAAGGCTACGATACCCTACGACCTTACGAGGCTAGGGACTAGCCAAACAAAAAAGGAATGTGGTGTAATGCCCTCGAAAATGTCCCGCACCCACAATAATACTAACCCGAGTTGACGTCAGGTATAGCGTAAATAGTCGTAGATGGTAAGTCCAATAAACTCGTCTCGAGAGACTATCACCGTGGTTCGAAAATAGTCGTAGATGGTAAGTCCAATAAACTCATCTCGAGAGACCATCACCGTGGTTCTTAAAAATCGGACTAAGGTTGCTATACTTTTGTACGTCCGTGGTAGTACAGTGGGTTAGCACGCGGGCCTGGTGGTGATGGTGGTGCGTCACTAACCAAGGTTCGAACCCCACCCAAGGCATCTCAAAACCTGTGGGTTTTTAGGGGGGTTAAATTCCCTTCAGAGGTTCGTACCCCACGCCAGGTACCAGGAAAGGTTGATCCTAAAGGTAGCCTGGGGAAAAATTCCCATTCCTATTTAACCTGGAAAAACCTAGCATTTCATCGAAACTATGCGATGAATATACTATAGATCATGTCACTGTTTGTCCTCATTCACCCCAGTCCAATGGCTTAGCTGAACGCGCTAATCAGTCCCTTATCCATGCCCTTCGTGGGTTATTACTAGATCGTGATACGAGCCCTTGGGATTTCGTCCTTCATTTTGCAGAATCTACACTAAATTGTTCGATAAATTCCTCGATTGCTGATTCGCCGTACTTTATTGTTTTTGGTAGAGATATGAGACTTCCTCACAATTCGTTGGTTCAATCTAATTCTGTTTAAAACTGCGATGATTACGTTTTGTATCTGTCGGGAATAGGGTAATGATCCCGACAGGTTTTGGTCCAATAGGACATTTGAATTTGGCGGTATCGTATCGCTTGTACGATTTCGGCTGGTTCTTTGTGTATTGTAGTTTATTCTTAAGTTAGGTTACATATTAACTGTAATGTATAAATATCTACATCAGCTCTAGATGTATTATGAAACCAAGTTATGGGTTATAATTATTATGAGCCGGCAGCCATATGTAATTTCGCGAAGCGATCGGACGCCGGCCCTTTAGTCTCTCAATCAACACCATACAGCCAACATCTCCTCCCCCGGCTCTGACTCAACCCACAGTTCACCATGTGCTACAAATATTAATCTATAACAATATTAACAACAGTCCTACATCACCAGTCCTCTAAGCTAAGTTCATTGTATCGATATTGTATTATGTGAACATTCCTACATGTCATGCAATTGAATTAGCCGCGTGTGGGGGACTGGATTACACCCATCGAATACCTCGTTGGTAATTATATTATAACTATTTGTTGGGATATTTCATGTACCAGTGATATGCAATTTAACCTCTTTATCTAAATTCCCGACAAATAATGGTTCTTCGTGCCCTAAGGCTTCCTTACCGTAGTACCGTTTTGTTTGCTTCCTTGACGCTTGTGGGTTTACAAATGGCTGCTGCCTCGTGCGTTGTTGGACCGACTGCCCTTTCTCAAGTATAGACCCGGCTTCTTCCCTCGTGTTATTTACCATTTAGGCGCCGTCCCTATCTTTTTTGGGGCTCGTTTCCAGATTTTTGGGCGTGTGTTTCTTGGCCTTTTTATGGTGGGTTAGCTGGGCTGGTTATTGGGGTAGGGGTGATTTCGTCGGGCACCATTTCGCGTTGGTAGGCTAAGCTGGGCTAGGCTGGGCAGTCTGGGCCTGCAGGTGTCTGTGGTGGCTGTTCATTTCGCATTGGTGGTGTGCCTGTGGTGTTCATTGTGTTTTGTCATTGTGGGACTCATTTTTAATTTTGCTGGTGGGGAGGGTTCTCATGTGACCTTTTATATTTCAATTTCATAATAGCCTAGGCCTAGTTGCTTAAAGTGGCGGTCATGAGTGTCGGTCTTTGTTAATTCCTAAGCGATTGACAGTTAATAGTCAGACCTCATGATTGTAGCTTAACCAACTAGGCTTACCTATAAAGGGCTTACAATAATTAGTGCTTCACCTTACCCTTTCTTTTAATGGATTTAGTATTTAATTCCTTTGTCTAGTTAGATACTTTCCTTCGATAGTTTATGTTAAGGGGGATGTAAGTACTATGTAATTCTTTTTGAGTAAATTTCTTAAGTAATCGGGGTTTGCCGCTGTTGATTCCTAAGCGATTAACGGTTTGTAGTCTGACCTCATTGTAGTTTAAGTTGCTTAAAATTAGACCTTAACGATGACAGATTTAAAGAAACTTAAGATTCTTAAGGGAGGGATGAAGGGAAGTTTAAATAGATGTTTAAGAGATCTTGATGAATTTTGATTAAGTGCCACGGCTGATCAAATAAAGGGTAAATTTGCTACTGTTACTAAATCGCTAGCTACTTATGATAGTTATGCTCAACAGGTATATGGTTTATTGACAGTTACTGACGATGTGGAAGAAGAAATGTCGGCAGATCTTGAGTACTTTGAGGATGTTAATACAGCCTTAGCCAGACTATCTTCCACCCAAGAATCAACCTCTGTTAAGGATACCGGTACACCAAGGGCGACTGGTTTTAACCTGCCGAAGCTTACTTTGCCTACCTTTTCCGGGGATTCGGCTACCTGGACTGGATTTTGGGATATCTTTGAGTGTTCCGTCCATCATAATAAAACACTCACATCCATCCAAAGGTTCACATATCTCCGTGGTCAATTGAAAGGGGAGGCATTGAAGTTAGTCGATGGGTACAAGCTAGAAGCTACCAGCTACGAGTCTGCAGTGGAGTTGCTGAAGAGAACTTACGGGAGAGTGGAAGTCATCAAGACCGCGTTAATTACTAATTTCTTCACGCTAGATCCTCCATCCTATGATGTGACGGCCCTAAAGGAGTACTATGCCTCCTTTGAGAGCCTCCTCCGATCTATGGAGACAATGGCCGTCACCAAGGAGGAGATATTTAGTGTGAATATCTTGAATAAGATACCCTCTCCCCTAAGGGAAATCTTAAGACGACAACTAAGAGACTCTCCACTAAACTTGGAAGCGTTGGTACAGGTGTACCAGACTGAAGTCTTCAATATGGAGAGTACTGGACACTACCGACAAGTGGAGATGTCGCCATCAACTGCAGCTTTCCCGGTACAGACTTCTCCTAAACAGAAAAGGCCAATATCATTAGGTTGTAAGTTGTGCAGTGTCCACGGTCATCTGTGGTATCAGTGTCCTAAGTATCCTAAGGCTACACAGAAGATTGGCAAGGCTAAATCGCTTAAGTTATGTACCAGCTGTCTGGCAAGAGACCACTTCAACAGTACTTGCACCAATTCCTACATCAAACCTTGTAAGTATTGCAAGGGGAAACATTGGTTTTCCCTTTGCACCCAGTCTGATCGGCACGACGGCAAAGAAAAGGGGGGAACCCCCAAAGAGTCACATGAGAAAGGTAAGAGCGGGGGGTGATAAAGTATCTGCCATGTCCATTGCTTCTCGAGAATGTCAATTGCTTCCTACTATGATGCTGCCAGTAATGGGGAGTAATAATAATACTATAATGACGCGCACCTTACTTGACCAGTGCTCACAGAGGTCATTCGTTCTGCTGTCATCATTACCCCAGCTCAAGTGTACCAGCAAGGGTCAAGAGAATTTGCGTCTCCATGGTTTCACTGGTGAAGTAGATTCCAGTGACTATGATATAGTGGAGATTTCCTATGTTTATAGAAAAAAGGTATGTCCCATCAAGGCTGTTGTGGTCGACACACTACCCAGTTTCTATATAGCATCAGAGATTCAACCACATTTGAAATATCTCAGAAGCAAGGGATATAAACTGGCTGATGATCAACTCTCTGCTAACAATGGTATTATGCTACTAGTCGGAGCTGATTATTACTACGACCTGGTTCACCCTGGATATCGGCAGGTAGATAAGCTTATAATGCTCCCCACGATCCAAGGGTATGCCATTTCTGGATCCTATGCCACTTCCTCTCAAGACACACAGGTGGAGGTGGTTACGGTCCTCAAGGTAGCAGTAAGCCCCATAGATAAATATATTAGGCCAAAGGTGCCTGAAAATACATGTACTGATATAGATAAGCTATGGGACTTGGACAATATTGGAATTGACCCACATGAACTTGATCGTGAGTCCAAGCTAGCGTTAAGCTCGTATGAAGAGACTGTAACGTATGACTCTGACAGAGGTCAGTATGTGGTAAGGCTCCCTTGGAATGATAACAAGAGTAAATTACCTACTAATTTCCATCTAGGACTTGGTAGGTTACGTGGCCTTCAGAAGCAGTTTGTCAAGGATCCAAGTTATTGCGAGACTTATGCGGCAGTTTTAAATGAGCAGGTACAACGTGGATTTGTGGAGAGAGTAGATCTCAGTGAGTATGGGGAAAATATCCATTATCTTGCTCACCATGGGATTAAAAAGGACAGTTCCACCACTCCTGTTCGTATTGTGTATGACTGCTCTGCTAAATCCAGTGATCGCTCCTATAGCCTGAATGATTGTCTGTACACGGGTCCGTCCCTGGTCTCTGATCTAGCGCAAATTATGTTGCGCTTCAGATGTCATAAGTTTGCATGGGTCGCCGATATTGAGAAGGCATTCCTGATGCTTCAACTCCATCGTGAAGACAGGGACTCGACAAGATTTTTATGGCCGCGGGACCCAATGGATCTAGATTCAGAGTATCTGGTCTACAGGTTCAGAGTCGTCTTATTCGGGGCGACCTGTTCCCTTCTCAACGCTACTATCTTGCGTCATCTTGAGGAGGCTGGACTAGATCCTGACTTCAGGAATGAGATCAAGCAGGGGATCTATGTGGACAATCTTCAGGGCACTGGAGACGATGAAGATTTATTGCTCGAAAGATGCTGGGAGATCCGCGATATATTTGCCAAGGCTCATCTATACTTGAGAGAATGGGCCACTAATAGTGATCTTTTGAAAGGTCAATTTGCTTCTGACGGTGTAGCTACTGAGAATAGTGAGGTGAAGTTTGTTACGATCCAGGTTCTCAAAGACACAGGGCTCTTCAACATTGGACTAGATACTTGCAAAATGCAACAACGGTAACACTAGATCCAACCCCTGCCTTAAACACTGGAAAACAAAACACCATTACCGCCCTGAGTCGTGCCTGGACAACGAGGTATCCTATGACTCGGTAACTGGTGCACACACACTAGGCTGACGCTCGATGAAACAGCCTATTCTCAAACAGTAAAAGATTACTCGATTAGGTTACACAAAGAAAAGATAGTTAACGTGATTAATTAACGTTACGGTAGATACTCAAATAACTGGCACTCCTGTATTAAAGAAAGTGCAATGCTAGTCCTGCAACATCAACTGGAAACTTCTGAAATAAGTCTGATGCTGGGAAGATGTTCGTAAAGAATCTTGAACAATTATAATGCAGAATACGGGTCACAATAAATACTAGGACATATAGTAATAATAGGCAGGCGAATAATAAAGACTGCGCAAAGGTAGTAATGCTCGACAACTAAAGAAATGCTTCGTGACACAACGCAACAGCCTACTAGGGTTGTGCAACTCAACAACAACTTCGGCTCAAAAGTGCAGTGAATAATAATGCTGCATACATATAATAATGGGGCTTATCTCTAACCAGTGTCTGCTCAGTTAATATAGTCTAGCTGGGGTATCAAGGCAGGGCAACAATGGGTGAGCATGCGGCTCGTAGCCTAACGTTGTCCGAAGGTGGTATAATGAAGATTATACCACGTTACGTTATATGACGGGGATGCTCTCTTGATAAATCTAGGTCTCTAGTACCTAGTTCTATCCTGGCGATCCCTCAGAAGTCAACACAAAGAGGCAGCACTATGTTGTGAGGGATAGGCTATGGCCCTCTCACACCACAGCGCTGTGCTCGCAAAGTAAACCCACCCGAAGACAACTTAGGCTCCCACAGTACCTGTCGATGTCGTGCAGGGCTTAGCTAACACTGCACACATCGGAGACAACGACACAGTAACCTTACCCCTAGTCTAGCTTTAAATAACCCAGCAGAATCACTCAACACCTTGCCAGGGAGACATATACCGGTCTACAACCTTCCCGAGAGAGGACACACACGGAAAAGTCCGTCTCTCCAAACCTCATTAAAGCCTAATACATGGAAATATCTGAGAGCTTCGCGTACAATACGACTGGCCGACGGTGAACGTCTATGCTGAAACCAGAAGGGATGTTGAGTTTAATAAAGATTAGAGAATGAGAAAGGAGAAGTCGAGAGAGAGAAATAGTATGCAAAGTGGCGAGTATGGGGGACAGAATTGCAAAGGATGTAGACGATACGCGTGTCAGGCAAGCTCTGAGCTGGTAAAAAACACGCGGCAGCGACGGGAAGGGACTAGTTGACCACCCGGCCGCCAACGCCGTCAGTGCCCAAGCGAGCCGCGTCATAGCTCACCCCCGCTGCCAGGTGTACTCCCTCACCCTCTCTCGCCTCCCACACAAGCAACATTTATATTATAGCGAATATAAAATACAAGGCGCGGTCACAGACCAAAACAAAGACCATTTCTAGACTGTCTGTGGCAACACGACACTAATAAAATAAAGCAGATCATTCTAGGACAACTGTAGCCCATCCCCCCATCCTGGCGAGTGCTAGCGAGCTGCAATGCCCCACGCAACCATTCTGTTAACGCCGGGAGGCGTCACACCCCCCCCAAGATATGGGACACTCAACCATGGGCCCATATCTGAACAGACAGAATGTCGCTAGAATCTGCCACTCCTAACCACTCTGCCACTCATGGAATGCAAGCTCAGTCTCCTCAAAAAAAAAATACAACATTTTTATATAAAACAAATCTTATCACCCTTCCCAAATATAATACATTAATTCATAACATTGTGCTCCCAGAGCGAGCTTTAAGAAGCACAGCCTACTGAGGGAAAACATCTGCACTCAGTACTCAGCTACAATATTATCTTAAAATTAATTATTAAAAGAAAGAGTTTTTATTTAATTTTTCATATTTTATTTTAATGTTGTTGTTTTTTTGGTGGCTACTATAGATGTAGCCTAACTTTCTTCTAATCAAAGCCAACAACTCCTGCCCTGCGACCCTACGCTGATGCTACACACGCGAGCCAACAAGCACCAGCGCAAAAATACACCGCGAGCCAAGACAGGAGGCTATACCAACATACTGTGGTAGCCTACCCCGGATCCTCCACCCGCGACAGACTCTGACTGAGCAGCGAGGGTTCTCCTGCAAACAAAGCCAAAACATTATCAGTGCCCTTAGCATGCCACACATACAACTTGTGTTCCGGCAGCACAACAACACCTGACACTGATAAACTGTCCAGTTCATCGCAAGACTGGCACTTCTCTTCGCTCTTTCCGGCAACGGGGCCTGCCAATAACCCTTCACTAGTTCTACCTTCGTGATGAGCGAGGCAGCCCCGAAGCGGTCTATGGTGTCGTCAACTCTGGGTAATGGATAGGCGTCTGTCAGGGATAATGCTTCCACACTCTTGCAATCAACATACACACGGACTCTGCCACCAAACTCAGGTTGCAAAGCCACTGGCAACGACCACTCACGATATCCCTCATCCCTCAGACCCCCTCTCCACACGCTGTCCAGCTCCGCCTTCACAACAGGCTGTCGAGCAGGATTCACACGGTAAGGAACCAACTCGAGCCTTGCACTGTCTCCAGCCTCCATGTCGGATTCTACCCCGTACATCAGGCCTGGAGAAGCAACAAACATGCGGACGGACTGCCACAGCCTAGTAAACAACTCCTCTTATCGCTCAGGAACAAGAAGTTGCAACTTATCTCGCAGAACAATATGCCTAGTGCCCTCCCACATCTCCTTCACCATGTGGAGAGGGCCCCGCACCCGATGCCCTAAAAAAAATCATTCGGACTGAAACCGAGACTCTCTCCAGGTACTTCTCTTGCCGCGAACAAAACATACGGCAGACCAAGGTCCCTATCCTTTCCGTTCTCTGCGCAATAACATCGAAGCATGCTTTTCAGCGTGGCGTGCCACCTCTCCAACACCCCTTGACTCTCCGGGTGATACGCAGAAGAGACGACAGTGCTGATGCCATGCTGAATCATAGTTTGTTTGAACAGATTAGATGTAACACTAGAACCTTGGTCCGATTGCACCTCTTGCGGGTAACCATACCGCGAGCAATACAAGAGCAGGTTCCGGACAACAGTTTTCGCCGTGCCATTTCTCATTGGATATTCATCAGGATAACGAGTGGCCACATCCATGATAGTTACTAGAAATTTATTACCGGCACTAGTAGGGGGTAGGGGTCCGACCATATCAATGATGACCTTACTGAAGGGCGGTCCACTGACAGGAATGGGGTGCAACGGGGCTCTCGGAATTGTTTGGTTAGGTTTTCCAACCCTCTGGCACGTATGACACCTTGCTATCCAGGTTACCACCTGCTCCTTCAACCCCGGCCACCAAAACAATTTTTCTAAAGCCGCCACCGTTTTTCTCACCCCTAGATGTCCTGCCAGTGGTGTGTCATGCGCCAACCTCAGTAGGCTATCCCTGCACTCCCGTGGCACCACCAACTGGTCCACAACTCCGGACCCCTCTTGCCAACTACGTTTAGGGTCTTGAAAACGCCTATAGAGGATGCCTTCTAAATAAAAAAAATCTCCTGGCTGTGCATCGCTGTCCTCGTCGAGCTCTACAGCTCCATTAGCACACGTTTGGAGCTCAGGGTCCTCTAGTTGTAACCGACGTATATCTGAGGGTGCCAAGCGATCTAACTGCTCCCGGAGCAATGCATGACCTTCCCCGATACTGGGCTGCTCCCTCTGTCTCTCTCGATGTTCATAACGTTGCTGTCGTGGAGACTCGTCATGCCCAGCCTCGTCACTCTCGATGACAGGCCCAGGGGCTACTCCAGAATTAAGTAATGGTGCTAATACTGAATCACCCAGGAGAGCCGCCGAGTCAAAACTCTTAAAACCAACTCCAGCTTTAGCCTCCTCCTGTTGATCGTTCCTCCGCTGGTCTGAAGACGGAGGACTAGGCTGTGACACTTTAGCTGCCCGAGCTCGGGTGACAACACATGCCATGGGTTGTGTCTGGCACCGCTCGACCCACTCTTGCTCTTCCCTACTCACGTCGGCCGGCCTCTCGGCAACGACTAAGGGTAGAACCTCAGAAGCGGGCATTGCAAAGTCGTTGCCGAGAAGAAGGTCGACGCCCTCCACTGGCAGTTTCTCCACAATCCCGACATCCAATTCACGTGCCACACCATCCACCTCCAACTCCAACCGCACCAGCGGGTATGACCGAGTTGCATTAATACTCTGCACCACCACCACCCGAGCCGCGTTTATAGGGTAGCCAGTCAAGTTTTTCATCAGAGTCTGGGAAGCACCTGTATCACGCAAGACCTCTACTCCATGCTTGCGCCCCGCCCACATCACGCAACCCCGCCCTCTATGGTCGCAAAAAACATCCTGAGCAGGGTTCGAGCCTCCCAGGTGCTTCTGCATTGGCTGTGCCTCAGCCTCTGACGAACTGCCCCGGGCAAACTCAGATGACTTCGGAGACACACCAATGTTGCAGGCCAAAGACACAGCTGCTGTAGGTGGTTTGCTCGGACATACTCTTGCAAAGTGCCCCTTTTTATGACAATGATAACACTCCAACTCTCCTTTGGGCTTCCCTTGGTACTGGGAAGGGCCCGGCCCCTTCTTAAATGGGACGGTGCTAGTCTTGTGGTCAGTCTTGGTATCATGGCTCTCGTACTTGTTTGCATAAGGTATATCACTAACTTGGGGGGGTGGGGCGTCACGCCCCTTCTTACCTGCCTCACTATGCTGGGCAGACCCGCACCCACGAATTAGTGATAGCCGGAGGTCAGCCATCTCAGCTGCCTCCTGTAGCGTTTTTGGATGCTTTTCTTTAAGGTTTAACGTCAGGTCGCCGCCCGTGCATTTGAAAAACTGCTCTAAAAGCACCAACTGTTTAATGTCGTCAAACGTAGTAGCTTTCTCCGACCTCAGCCAATTCCCAAAAGCATCGGACAGCTCCCGGGCATGCTCCAAAAAGGTGCTCTCCCGACCCTTGGTAACACCCCGGAACTTCAACCTGTACGTCTCTGGTTGTAGTTCGTATGCTCTCAGGACAGCCTCCTTGAGTTTCTCATAGATAATACACGACTCTATAGGCAACGCATCGTAGGCTTTAAGACCCTTGCCTATTAATCTAGAGGATACAAGTGCTGCCCATTTATTCTCTGGCCACTGGTGTTCCTGGCACTTCTTCTCAAAGCGTGCGAAAAATTCTGTAACACCACTCTCATCAAACACCGGAACCAGTTTCAATAAGTGCGAGAGAGGCTGCTCATGAACACGGTTACCAGCCCCAAGTCGCTGTCCCGTTGTCTCTACTCGCGACTTCTCTACGTCCATGTCGGCACAGTACCTAGTCGACTCTAAATCCGCTTGGATTTTTGGTAGCTCTATGTGCTGAGACTGCTGACTGATAGTTTTTCTCTCTTCTATCTTGGCTAATTCTATTTGCTGCTCACCCGCCCTGATAGCCTTTCTCTCTTCGATCTTAGCTAATTCGAGCTGAAGCAATAATTCTGGAGATAACCCTTGAGGAGGTGAAGGTGCTACAATGTTTGAAATCACCGGTGGTCCCCCCAGGGGCAACCCACCCTGCCAGTCACCACCCAACTGCGGAAGCGTGCCCGGGGTCGGCAAACTACTGGGATGGCTGGGAGTCGAGTGTAGGGGAAGCATGGCCGAAGGGCTCTGAGCACTCAACCCATCTCGCTCACCAGTCACCCTGCCCAGTACACACGTTACCAAGTTATCCTTGGTCATGCTGCTAGTAACCGCATGACCGATAGCTGTGGCCAGGCATTGAAGACCGTACCGATCCATACCCTCCAACCGCTTGGCAGTAACAGGCCCTTGCAAAAATATCCTAGCATCCTCCTCACAGTTCACCCGATTAACCCTTTCATCATGCTGCTGTTCCTCAGTTTCGACATTACGTACTGTGTCTCCATTCTCCTCTGACCCGGTATAAGACATGATGCTCACAAAAATTTCTCACCACAATATTCAGAAAAGAAGTACCCCAAACTCTTATGTAGCACTATTCACTTGCCAAAAATGTCTGAAGACTCTCAAGTGCTATACTACTTTGCCAAAAAAAATTAACGTGCCTACTATATTCCTCAATAAAACAAATGACCACAACAATCCTGCAATTATCTCGTAGTTCACAAGATCTGAGCTAGGTCGCCATTTGTTACAATCCAGGTTCTCAAAGACACAGGGCTCTTCAACATTGGACTAGATACTGGCAAAATGCAACAACGGTAACACTAGATCCAACCCCTGCCTTAAACACTGGAAAACAAAACACCATTACCGCCCTGAGTCGTGCCTGGACAACGAGGTATCCTATGACTCGGTAACTGGTGCACACACACTAGGCTGACGCTCGATGAAACAGCCTATTCTCAAACAGTAAAAGATTGCTCGATTAGGTTACACAAAGAAAAGATAGTTAACGTGATTAATTAACGTTACGGTAGATACTCAAATAACTGGCACTCCTGTATTAAAGAAAGTGCAATGCTAGTCCTGCAACATCAACTGGAAACTTCTGAAATAAGTCTGATGCTGGGAAGATGTTCGTAAAGAATCTTGAACAATTATAATGCAGAATACGGGTCACAATAAATACTAGGACATATAGTAATAATAGGCAGGCGAATAATAAAGACTGCGCAAAGGTAGTAATGCTCGACAACTAAAGAAATGCTTCGTGACACAACGCAACAGCCTACTAGGGTTGTGCAACTCAACAACAACCTCGGCTCAAAAGTGCAGTGAATAATAATGCTGCATACATATAATAATGGGGCTTATCTCTAACCAGTGTCTGCTCAGTTAATATAGTCTAGCTGGGGTATCAAGGCAGGGCAACAATGGGTGAGCATGCGGCTCGTAGCCTAACGTTGTCCGAAGGTGGTATAATGAAGATTACGTTATATGACGGGGATGCTCTCTTGATAAATCTAGGTCTCTAGTACCTAGTTCTATCCTGGCGATCCCTCAGAAGTCAACACAAAGAGGCAGCACTATGTTGTGAGGGATAGGCTATGGCCCTCTCACACCACAGCGCTGTGCTCGCAAAGTAAACCCACCCGAAGACAACTTAGGCTCCCACAGTACCTGTCGATGTCGTGCAGGGCTTAGCTAACACTGCACACATAGGAGACAACGACACAGTAACCTTACCCCTAGTCTAGCTTTAAATAACCCAGCAGAATCACTCAACACCTTTCCAGGGAGACATATACCGGTCTACAACCTTCCCGAGAGAGGACACACACGGAAAAGTCCGTCTCTCCAAACCTCATTAAAGCCTAATACATGGAAATATCTGAGAGCTTCGCGTACAATACGACTGGCCGACGGTGAACGTCTATGCTGAAACCAGAAGGGATGTTGAGTTTAATAAAGATTAGAGAATGAGAAAGGAGAAGTCGAGAGAGAGAAATAGTATGCAAAGTGGCGAGTATGGGGGACAGAATTGCAAAGGATGTAGACGATACGCGTGTCAGGCAAGCTCTGAGCTGGTAAAAAACACGCGGCAGCGACGGGAAGGGACTAGTTGACCACCCGGCCGCCAACGCCGTCAGCGCCCAAGCGAGCCGCGTCATAGCTCACCCCCGCTGCCAGGTGTACTCCCTCACCCTCTCTCGCTCGCCTCCCACACAAGCAACATTTATATTATAGCGAATATAAAATACAAGGCGCGGTCACAGACCAAAACAAAGACCATTTCTAGACTGTCTGTGGCAACACGACACTAATAAAATAAAGAAGATCATTCTAGGACAACTGTAGCCCATCCCCCCATCCTGGCGAGCGCTAGCGAGCTGCAATGCCCCACGCAACCATTCTGTTAACGCCGGGAGGTGTCACAATTTTTAGGCCACAAATGGGACACTACCACAGATTGTATATCCTTCTGTCACACCCCATGCGGCAGTGAGCTTATGACCAAGCGAAACTGCTTAAGCTTGTCAGCGAGGTTGTTTGATCCCCTAGGTTTTTTGCTGCCTGTAACTATCCGTGCTCGTATGTTTTTACAGCAACTGTGGCGGCTAAAACTAGATTGGGACACGCCCCTCCCGACTGAGTTACAAGATACTTGGCGGTTGATTCGGTCGGACCTTTCCACATGTTGCAAGGTCCAACTTAATCGTCAGGTTATTAGTGGTCAACAGGTGGATCTACATGCCTTTTCTGATGCTAGTAATAGTGTGTACGGTACTGCCATATACATATGCAATGGTAGTGAAGCGACACTGGCTATAGCGAAGGCCAAAGTAGCCCCTATAAAGAAAATTACAGTTCCTAAATTAGAACTTACTGCTTTGCTTCTGTCTGCTCGTCTAATAAAGTTTACACTGGATGCTTATGCAGACATACTACAGATAAATAACGTCTATGTCTGGAGCGACAGTCAAATAGCGCTTTCATGGGTACACAGCCAGAAAGTGTTACCTGTTTATGTTTCTAATCGCACTGATGAGATACATAACTTAGTTCCTACAGCTAAATTTCGCTATGTGAGCACCAGGGATAACCCCAGTGACATAATTTCCCGGGGGATCTCGGCGCAACAGTTTATGTCGTCCTCTATTTGGTGGCATGGACCTCCATGGCTTATATCTCCAACTGAATGGCCTCAGGATTTCAGGGAATGCATATCTGATCCTTCAAGTCGGCCCCAAGATGATGTGTTAAGTAGTTCGAATGTGAGTACTACACATCAGGATAACAAGTTGGTAGAGTGGGAACGTTACGGCAGCTATGATCAAGTAATACGGGTATTTGCATGGATATACAGTTTCATTAACAACATGAGAAGTCGGGCTCACGGGTCTTTCCTTAGTGAAGATTCGAAGCATATCAGACTCCATGAATTGAGATCAGCAGAAGCAAAACTAATATGTTTAGTACAAAGGGAATCTTATCCTACTGAACATCAACTCCTGAGCAAGGAGTCAAAGGCCAAACCCTCAAACTTAATGAGGCAGCTAGGATTATATATGGAAGGAGGCATAATTAAGTGTAGAGGCAGGATACAAAAGGCGGACATTATTGATTCTGCGAAATATCCTGTCCTCCTTAGCTCCTCTCATTTGATTACCATACTGTTGATTCGCCAATGCCATAGGACCTGCCTACATTTTGGCGTAAATTATGTTCTGGCGTATATGCGACAACGTTGGTGGATCCCTGAGATGCGACAAGCAATTAAAGTGATCCACAATAGCTGTACTATCTGTAAAAGATTACAGGGTAAGCCTTACTCCCCAGTTGATCTACCTCCCTTGCCTGAGTTCAGGGTACAAAGGACTGAACCATTTCAGGTAACCGGGGTAGGCTACACCGGAGCGATTCATGTTAGAGAATTGCCCGGTAATATCGGTAATATTCACATGTGCGGTAACCAGAGCGATTCATATTGAATTGATTGACGACGTATCCAGTGAGGGGTTTATGCATACTCTAAGACGCTTTGCAGGCCGCAATGGTTTCCCTCAAATTATTATGAATGATAATGCGACTTGTTTTGTCGGGGCCTCTAAATATCTCCAGAGTTTAATGGATGACCCGCAAGTTGTGGCTACCCTCACTGGAAAGGGTTGTCAGTGGAGATTTATACCAGCACGTGCACCATGGTTCGGGGCGATTTGGGAGAGAACTATCGGTATCGTCAAATCTGCCATGAAGAAGGTATTAGGAAGGGCAATGGTGACCAGACGGGAGTTGCAAACCATCTTAATAGAGATTGAGATGTCGGTCAACGACAGGCCCTTGACCTATACCTCGGCAGATGTTGATGACCTCTTACCCATTTCGCCTTCTATGCTAACACGTGGACGAACCCTTAATACCTTTCCTAGATCGTCCGTAAATGACGAAGATCTGCATGACCCTACGTTCGGCAATGCTGACGCCACACGTCGTCACTTCCAGTATGTAAACAAGGTGTCCGACGATCTATGGAAACGGTGGACCCAAGAATATTTGCTGTCTCTTCGCGAGCGTCACTCTAATAAGATCAAAGGGACGAATCAACGATGGCCTCGTATCGGGGATATCGTCCTGATTCATGATGAGCGTCCTAGGTTATTTTGGAAGCTTGGGAGGATTATCGATTTGTTCCAGGGCATTGATGGTCTTATAAGGGTTGTTAGAATACGAACTTCGACTGGGATTACTACTCGTCCAGTCGTAAGGTTATATCCCTTGGAGCAGGATGTAGAACTGCCGGATGATCCTGGCGTCTCTCCTGATACCCCTCCGCGGGAGAGTGCTGGTGACAGTGCTCCTCAAGGTGGGGCAGCTGATGATGAGAAGGATGATCCTCCTCAGGCTTCAGGTGGCGCTCGTCCCAAAAGGAGGGCGGCTATGAGTTCCGTGGATCTTTGGAGATCAAAGATCAAACAAGGTGATATTTGACTTCGATGTCCTTTTTTTGTTCTCTGTATATAGCTCCTGTATATCATTTTTGGTGGCGGGCAATATGTCGGGAATAGGGTAATGATCCCGACAGGTTTTGGTCCAATAGGACATTTGAATTTGGCGGTATCGTATCGCTTGTACGATTTCGGCTGGTTCTTTGTGTATTGTAGTTTATTCTTAAGTTAGGTTACATATTAACTGTAATGTAAAAATATCTACATCAGCTCTAGATGTATTATGAAACCAAGTTATGGGTTATAATTATTATGAGCCGGCAGCCATATGTAATTTCGCGAAGCGATCGGACGCCGGCCCTTTAGTCTCTCAATCAACACCATACAGCCAACATCTCCTCCCCCGGCTCTGACTCAACCCACAGTTCACCATGTGCTACAAATATTAATTTATAACAATATTAACAACAGTCCTACATCACCAGTCCTCTAAGCTAAGTTCATTGTATCGATATTGTATTATGTGAACATTCCTACATGTCATGCAATTGAATTAGCCGCGTGTGGGGGACTGGATTACACCCATCGAATACCTCGTTGGTAATTATATTATAACTATTTGTTGGGATATTTCATGTACCAGTGATATGTAATTTAACCTCTTTATCTAAATTCCCGACAGTATCACTTGAATAATTTTTGGTCTATTTATAAGACCTTACGCAGTTCTCTGTCGAAATCAAAGGAAGTCATGATTAATGTAGCGAATAAACATAAGAGGGATGTTAATATTGATGTAGGTGATCTTGTTTACTTAAGAGAGTTTTACGCTAAAGATATATTACAACCTGTTTTCGAGGGTCCTTATCGAGTAATTTCAGTCGACAAGAATAGTACTGTTATAAAACACTTTGAAAAGGGCGTTCAGAAAAGGGCTCATGTGAATAATTTGAAACGTGCAATACGCAATCTACCTGGCTACGAAGATATTTCTGTGGAACACAAACCGTTGAGTCCGAGGAATATTAGAGGACGTAAACGGCCTAAAAAGACAAACGTTGCTCATAAATATAATCTGAGGTCAAGTAATGTTGCTTTTGTTAAAGAGGGAAGTAATTTTGTAGCTCAATGGTGGGTTGACAGTTTGGGTATGAATTTGGATTCATTTTACATGTACATTTTTTAGTCATTCAATTTTTTTTTTTTATTTATTAATGATTCCTCAGATGGGTGTCGTAGGGAGGATTGTGGTGCGCTTCCTGGTATTATGGATATTGGGATGGGTGGTTGGACGGCTAAGCACTGTCACCGTTAGCGTGGACAACCCTTGCGACCTCATTCGTTCGGGGATGATTTGGAGGCCACGAATATCAGATTAGTATCTGATGTAGTAGGATCCTACGTGGATATGTCATACTTATCTAAGATTAAACATAGTTGTGGTAGTGTTTTGTAGAATGTCATAATTACGAGAGATAATTTGGATAATTTTCATGAATTGACTAAGCACTCTAACACTCAGGCTGTGGACTTATTTAATTTAATGCGCTGGAAATTGTCAGTTATGCAGTCTGAGGTGGATCATGTTTTTCGTAATGCAGAACCTGACTCACTCTCTCGCCGAAAGAGGGGTTTGATTAATATTGGTGGTAAACTTCTTGGGGGCTTGTTTGGCCTTGCCACTGAGGATGACCTTCAGTCGGTGGAGAGTAAAAGTGAGGATCTTTCTGTCTATTTAGAGAAACAGGACAGGATGATGTCTACGAATAACATGAATCTACAGAGCATCGTCAATGCTGTTAATTAAATGAATTTAGTTATTAATGAGGTACAGAATACCCTAAATTAATTAAACAGTAACATAATGTTCTTTGAAGAACTTGTTGTGATATCCACTCGTATTGATACTTTCCACATTATGTCTATGATTTTGGGGAAGGATTTTGAACGTTATATGCATGCCTTAGTTCACACGGAGAATGGACTGGTGACATCTGACTTACTTTCCATGGCTGACTTATTCAATTTGCTGAAGTTGGCAAAGAGGGAACTAGATTTGGTCCCTCTAGTGCAGGGGTCGGTAACATGTGGTTCAGGAGCCGCATGCGGCTCTTTCAGGGCACTTGTGTGGCTCCAGAAGCTTCAGAAATAATAATTCTTCCTTCAAAACGAATGCATCATATATAACATTCAAGGCAACATTTGAATTTTTTATTCAACTTCGAAAATATCTACATGTAACAATCGTTATGATTTTTAGAAATCTGACACATATGTCTTTCCTAAGCTTTGTGAATGCAGGTATATTGAAAAATGTCACTATAATTTGTTTAGTTCAGAAATAGGGTAGATTCTCTTATTTCTGAAGTACTGTGGATTTCGGTTTATGAAGACCATTTGTTTGTTATTGTGGCTCCGACAGTATATTTTCATGAAATTTAAAACTATAATGGCTCTTCTAACTTTAAGGGTTGCTGACCACTGCTCTAGTGGGTCATTCAGAATTAGAGTATTATTACCGCTTTCTCGAAGCGTATGTGAGTCAAGGTAAATTTCTTATTTTAATCCCGTTTGCATCTGACATGATTTAGTCTTGGTCTGAAGTTATACCTTTTCCGGTTTAATTTCATAATTCCTTGCTCACTATTAATTTTCCTTCCGAGAATTTGTTGGTTTCGAAAGGGAAGTATACGGATGAATATCACTCTCTACTGAGTTCCTCTACTGTTAATGCGCTTTGTCACACGTTTTTTGGAATTTTCATCATTTGCCCAGAGTCTGCCGTCCCTCTGCTACCGATGAATTCTAACAAATGCGTTCAAGCCATCGCTGGTAATTCCAAAGTCCTGGATTTTTGTAATTTCACTCCGGTTCAATTTCACCCATTTTTCCACGTTCACGTATTTAATACTCACTTTCTTTATTTTGTCAATGCTTCTGATCTACTCTTTACTTGCCCGGACAGAGCACCCTTTCATAAATCATGTATTGGCCAAGTTTATGTAAAGGACTCTTGTTTGTTGGTTTCGTCTCATCTTACTATTTACCCTCCTTTCACTCACATGCTTTCGTTCACGGAGCAGGATATTCTTTTTGCAAGCATTCCGTCAGACGTAAATATTTCAAGTAACTTTAATTTCCTAAGATCATTTCACGTGAGATTGAAACTTTATGAGCTGATAAATTCATCCATGGAATCGCTCTCGTTTATGCATTACGTTCGCCCTGAGTTCATCTACCCTCTTCCAGTGTTAATTGTCATATTCCTTATAATTTCTAGGAACATCGAGGGTAGGTTGACAAGGGTTGAGATTATTCAAACTGTTGGAAAATAGTTGTTTTTAAAATACCCAAAACATGAAAATTAACAAAGATGCTCAGAGGAGGAAAATAAAAGTCATTCCCCAAAACGAAAAGGAAGAAAACGAAAGAGAAAACGTAGAGAGGAGGAGAACTACAGCAAAAGGCCTCACACCAAACCGAAGAAAATGGAAGAAGAACAACGAAAGAGAAAACGTTGAGAGGAGGATAAACTAAACCAAAAAGCCTCAGTACCATGTTCGATCCACTAACATCAGTCATAGTAGACCACCAGACTACTAATATTAAAAAGGCTCATATACCTACCATTATGATGTTAAAATATAGATGTCTTTACCCACAGATTAACTCTTTCATTCACTTTTCTCCAATACACTTACTGTATAATTATATACGTCTTCTCAGTAATCAATTATCCTACTAGTAAACAAATCACATTATCTTCCTTCGTGTCTTGATATAAACCCTTGATTTAATATTAAGAAGGTTATGATACCTACCATTATGATGCTTTATTTATGTATGTATTTAATTATGTAAGAACCATGTCACACACGCAGATTAACTCTTGTATTTATTTTATAATAAACACATATGTACAGTTGGTCAAAGTTCCAGCTGACCCACCCTCGCTCTGGGGCTCGCAGAATTATCTGGCAATACTGGTGTAGTGGTGCAGGGATACCACTTGCCATTAATGTGTTACCTGTGTCTGTCCTGTATATTACTGCAAATTGGACTATATGTAATATTCACATTGTGAAGACTAAATGCTCCTTCATTAAGCAGCCACGAATAAAACAGAAATATGTATTCTTATAAAATCGAGTAAAGCATGTTGTGGCAGCCAGCAGGTTTTATAATTATGCGTTGCCAATCAGTGGATATAATAACTTGAATATTTAAGCAAATCTACGAACTTTGGGTGAATGTTCGGGATCATACAATCATACCGATGTATGCATTTTTATTTGAGATAGGCTTACTTTCCCTTGTTATAATAATAATATTTAATAATAATATTTATTCAGTTAGCAATTTACAGAGTTGGTACCACATAGTTTGTTACAAATATGACATGTACCAGCCTTGCATAATTCCAACTAAGGATAGCCCAATAAGGCCGTTAGGCGTATTTCCATTGGGGTCCTTGTGGGATTAGGTTAGCTGGGGGAAAATGGGGAGGATAAAGAAATGGATACTTTATAAAAAGTATTTCTAGGGGGTTATTTTAAGATACCTTACATCCTATAGTAAACATCAGTAATCCGTAATCAGTAATCATTTCAGTTTGGTTTGTCTATCTCTTACGTCGCATTTAGTAGTAGACATAAGCTTGGTGCTCCCTTCTCGCAGCTGTCCGGTTCAGGTGTTCCTTCAGGCTACGTCTGAAGGAATACAGTGTTCTCTTTTCACGGACTGACTGAGGTAGGTCGTTCCAGTCTTTGATGGCGGTGAAGAAGAATGTTTGTTTACCCTGTCCTTGGATTCTCGGGACCTTAAAATTAAACATCCTGTTTCTTGTATTATGTCCACTCCTCTCATTTGCTTTAACAAAATCATTCTTTAGGTACTCTGGAGCTCTGTCATAGAAAATTTTGAAGGCATTAGTGAGCCTGATTTGTTTGGCCATGTCAGCGACATTGAGCATACCTAGTGACTGAAGTTGTTCCTGGCCAACATGTGATCTGGGTCCTAGGTTCAGCATGAACCTAACCATTTTATTTTGAGTGACCTGAAGTTTGTGCTGTGCTGATTTAGATGATGCATAGTACCAGGATGACACAGAATAGTCAAAATGACATTGAACAAGCGCTTGGCAGAGGGTCTTTTTGGTCGCCGCGGGCAAGCATCCCCCCTGTCTATACAGGTATTTTATACGTGCTCTACACTTACTCAGGATAGATTCCAAAATTGTTTCACCTGACAAACTCGCGTCCAGTTTTAGTCCGAGATATTTAACTTGTGACACTGTTGTTATAGGAATATCATTACAGTTGACCGAGAAGCCCACAATGTCTTTCAGTTTGCGTTTTGTTCCACATAAGATGGCTTCCGTCTTGCCCAGGTGAAGAGATAGTCTATTGTCCACTAGCCATTCACTACATGATTCTAGTTCTTTGGAAAGTGAAGCGGCAATACTTATTGGATCTTTTCCTGAAACCAGGAGCACGCTGTCGTCTGCATACAGTAATAATTTACATGAGACGCTCAGTTCCATGTCGTTCACATAACAGAGAAAGAGTAAGGGACCAAGGATGCTTCCCTGCGGGACCCCACAGTTAATTGGCATAGGATCAGATATATATTCATCAATTTTAACTCTTTGGGTTCTACCACTAAGATAAGATTTAAACCAGTTCACAGATCCTATGCCCATTGCTTGTAGTTTATTACATAGGATATCATGGTCTACTGTGTCAAACGCTTTTTGTAGATCAAGAAGAACCATACCGGTGTAGTTACCTTTAGACATTTCTTTACGAATGTGATCCGTTAAGTGGATGAGACAGGAGTCTGTCGAGTACATGCATCTGAAACCTGATTGAAACTTATAGAATAGATCATTTTGTTTGAGGTAGTGTTCAATTTGGGTGTATACCGCTCTTTCAAGGATTTTAGATACAATACATAATATGCTAACTGGTCTGTAGTTACCAACTTCTAGTTTATTTCCTTTCTTGAATAGAGGGGTTACAATAGCTTCCTTCAGTTCAGCAGGTACAGTGTTGGTGTTAATTGACAAGTTGATGATGTGAGTTAGGGGGCCTGTTTAGAATTATTATGTTCTAACAATGATATAGCCGAAATCAGATCTACCAATCCCAATCTTTGTAAGACACACCTCCTTCCTACACCAGTATTGCCAGATAATTCTGCGAGCCCCAGAGCGAGGGTGGGTCAGCTGGAACTTTGACCAACTGTACACATCTTCTCAAATATTACCATTATTCTATTGTTATAAACAAACCACATGTCCTTCCTTCCTGCTTTGAGTAGTAGGCCAGCAACCCTTTTTGCCTCACAGATAACCAAAATTACCACCAAGGGTACCAACAGCGGTTCACCTGCCATGAACCATATAATTCTATAGATCTTCTTATTATATGTTTTTCCGCTCAGAAGCTATCAGCATTAACGGCTCGCTGGTGTAGTGACTATAGCATCTTGGGCTTCCACCCAGAAGGTCCCAGGATCCCGCCCACGCTCGGCGCATTAAAGATTTTTCACAAGCACTGAGTCGTTGCTGTCCCTCATGAGCAAGGGGATGGGGTAGTAGTACAGGACCCCAATGGAAATATGCCTAATAGGCCTTATTGGGCTATCCTTAACTGGCTTAGCATGCGCTAGCTTTAAGAACTATTATTATTATAATTATTATAACTAATTCTAGCGTGACCAGCTATCTATGTTACCCATATTAACCGCCGTAGGCCCTTGTCTGCAAATCTATAATTCACATCCACGAGGCTACCAGACGCGTGACACGGCTGACCCCCAGTATTGCCAATTCAGCCTCCACGCATGAGAGTCCTACAACTCCTATAAACATGCTATTTTGTATACCTAAAGCCTAGAAACTATCAATGTTAACTCTACCAAGAAAACCTAACCTCCTCAGCTATTTCTATGACTAATATTAAAACCCACAGGCCTTGTCTGAAAAAGTATAAAAACGTAGGCGGGCGAGCCTAGCGATACACGCACCCTCACCTTGACCCCAGAGTTACCAACATTAACCCCAGGCATGGGCGGCATTAACTTATGTACAAAACGTACATTCCCTATATACAACAACTCAATAATTATCAGTATCAACTCTAAATAGAAAATCTATCAGTCTCCTATACCCCTGTTTTCAATATTACAGTGACAGGCTTTTGTAGGAACAAATAATATTCCCCGACGCAGAGAAGCCTCACGTCCAGTACCCCCTTGCCCCCCTGAACTCTCACGCACAGAGGTCACCTAAAAACGTCCTCGAAACTCTGCACAAAAGTTCAAATATATCCATACCCCCTTAGTTCTTCCAGTAACCTATAAAGCCAAATAAAACCTAGACTTACCTCACATCTAAACATTATACCATCTTGATTAACTCTTCAAGTATAGCAGAGTAGTATCATACAGTAAATGAGATCCATCTCCTCTAGGACAAGAAGGACTTCTTGTCCTACTAGAAAGTACATAAGTACGCCCTTGCTATCCTTCCGCAGAGGATGGATATCCCCCAGTAATGGTGCACATTAAGACAGGGAAGTCTGAGGGAAGTCAAGTTACTCTAAGGTTTCTCAGTTGTCGCACACCGCTTTGAGAAATATACGGCACCCCGAAGTCCTTATACTGTCTGTGAATAAGAAATCCTATTATAGGATCTTTGTTAATTGTGGCAAACCAATCATTTAACATAGAGACCTCTAGTAGGCTGTATATTTAATATTAAAGTCTGAAGTCTGTAGGCACTCCTCCACTTATATTTTAATATTTTAAGTACGGCAATTGTGACCTATATATAATTAACTTTATTATTTCTGGCACCCCAGGGATTAATATAGTTATCTTCTTTAGGTTTTATTTCTTTATAGTTAAAAGTTGAAAGACACAGGCACCCCTACCTTTCAACATTTTACTATTAGAAATTACACGACCATTTCTCACAAAAGATCTATAAGTTCTAAAAACGATCTTTTGTGTTATAAGGGTTTAGCGAGATATCCTCACGGGGACTCTGCATATATAAATCCTAGGTGCATTTTGTCTGTGGCACCCCACCAGACTTTGCAACTAAAAGGTTAACACCGCCCTGAGTTCTTTGACCCTCTTACAATGGTTAGTGACAGTCAAGAAGTGCAATACCTAAACTCTTCTTACGTTCGTCCGATATTGTGTTATTCCGTCATCACTGAGACACAATATTTAAAACCTTACTACATGAGTACCTTAACAGAACGTCATCACCGGTTAATATAAAGGTCAGGATAGTCGAGTATATTTGATAAAGCTATAGCTTAAATAGTCGCGTTAGTCCGATATGGTGCCCAACTGTTTCATTACAAGTTATGGAGCCACATTTAAGACCCCGTGCCCATTAACCCACTGAGCCCCAGGCAATATAATATAAATGTACACTCCAGGCCCAGCAGGTTGTCAAAAAATTTGTTTCTTCAGAAAACACCTGGAATGGGTTAGAAATGAAGGAAAAAAAACAAAAAGATCCCCTAGGTCATTAAGGGGTCCTAAGGGGCGCCCAAAAGTTGGAATTAACATGGGGAAATGGGTAGGCAAAAACATGCAAAAACACGTTTTCGTGCGCTCACACACACGTGTTTGGAATTTGAGGGTTTTCAACCATCGGCATTGTTGCGTGGGATACTTATGCAGTTCCCATGCAAAACTGAGCCCTCTAGGTGCCATAGGACCGGAGTAATTAACCGCGTCACACCCTATGCGTCGCTGGGGTTTAGCGTTACAGACATTGCCGACGCATACGCTGCGGCGCTGGGGTCCTGTGGGTTAACCCCTCTGTAACTTAATGTTACACGACCGGCCAACCTGGACGGCCCACGGAGCATCAGAAGACATCCATCAACTAGTGTATAATATTATATCTTCAAGAAAAAAAATATATATATAGAAACTACCTAAACCAGTGACGAGGTATAGAATAAGTTAAAGTTCAAAAGTGATAAAAACAGAGTCCCTAATACCTCTGAATTAGAATAAAATCCGTAAAAGAGTTCAACTAAGTTAATCAATGGAAACAGATTATTTGTATTGTATGTACGAGTGAGAAATATATTTGGTGTGCCTTGCTAACTCAAAGAATAACAAATATATTTGGTGTGCCTTGCTAACTCAAAGAATAACAAATATATTTGGTGTGCCTTGCTAACTCAAAGAATAACAAATATATTTGGTGTGCCTTGCTAACTCAAAGAATAACAAATATATTTGGTGTGCCTTGCTAACTCAAAGAATAACAAATATCCAAAATAAGCAAGATTTTGGGCATCAACTAACTCTGTCATATTTCCGCCAAGTGAGAAAATAGGAGTCCATCACTCCTAAATTTTGAGATAAATTATCAAAGTGTTCCATTAACCTAATCTAAAGAAACAGATTACTAATATGCGTGTACAGTGATAAATATGTATAGAATACTTCTTTAACCCTTAAAAAGCGGCTCACCACTTAAGTCGTATTTAATAAAGCTGGACTATGTGGCGGCGCTCGACATACGTCGAGTGGCAATTTCAGCACGTAATGTTGCTGAGAGAGAGAGACAAGTGGTGGCAGGAGACTAGCGAGCGTATGACTGCTCCAGACCACCGCGGCGAACCTACTGACACGAATCTCAGCTCCCTCCTCCCTCTCTCACTCGCTACATACTCAATTATATGGGGAAAGTACCGAATTACATGCTTTTTGCACTCGCGTTGCACGGTTATTGCAAGAAAACTATCCATCATACAAGGATCGTTATGGTGTCATTCGAAAGCTCTGTTCATGCCCTTTCAGGGATAGATACTTGTTTTACGTTCTGGGTCTTATTTAGGCATGAAAATGATCACGTAAACAGCCCTATTTTGGCTAAAAACACCCCGCTGGGCGGTACACATAAATAAACCGCATAGGCCGCTAAAGAAGGGTTAACTAATATGCGTGTACAGTGATAAATATGTATAGAATACTTCTTTAACTCAAATAGCGAATTAAGACCAAATAAGATGGTTTTCGCACATCAACGAACTCTGACAATAATCTCAACTAGTATAAAATATTTTAGAATCCACAAAACTTGAACTCAAACTAAGGAAGTACATCAGTGTATAAGTTTCCATATTCCGCGCTAGGAAAATTTAGTAACCTTATGTAACCTCGTCCAGTATTATTCACTAACTAAATCCTAGCCAAGGAAGGTATATAGTGAATTTTAATATAACCTGATCAAGTATTTCTATAATCAGATTTCAACAAGAGAATAGTGCGTATGATTCTCCAGAAGAAGATTCAACTTCTAGTTGTATTGAATATACCTGATCTCCCTCTAGATCCGCGATCGTGCTAGGAGAATTTAAATTGAGTTGTGCCACTTATATTCCCGTGTCTTTAGTGATTCTGATTCTCCATGTTATAACTAGTGAATAAAGCTGTACTATAAATTATATTTTGATATTATACATATCCTCTATTATCTTACTTATATGTATTTGTATTAACTCAGATATCCCAGTTTCCAAAGAACTCACCCTAACTAATAGTTAAACCTGAATAAAATCAGGGCATAACACTGGTAAAGGTTTGTTTGTCAAACAGATCCCTGTTTTGCCACTAACAACGCCGCCGACTCGCCCACCGGCTTGTAAACAAACTTGTTTGCTTTGCTTTTCTTCATATTATATTTCAGCCTTAATTATAATTAGTGTTATATATGCTTCAGTAGTTGTATTTGCTTGCATGGTAGTGCGGTAGCGTAGTATTTTTGACGGATAAAGTTCTGTTTATCTCAAAACAACTCCTATAGTTTGTAAGGAAGCAGACGACAACAAAACTTATGAAGACATAAGAAAATGGGAGTCTGCAGAAAGCCGATTGGCACACACAAGGCAGATCCATCTCATACCCAGCCCTAAATATAAGGCCTAAATATGGCCCAGCTTACAAACACCGTGAGGACCGACCTCACCAAAACGGTTGAGGTCAGAAAACGGGGTCTGCAGAGCGCCCATTGGCCCACACCTGACAGCAGATCCCCTTAACACCCAACCCATCTCGTCCATATGCCTATCTAATTTTATCTTCAAACTCTCTATCGTTCTTGATCCCCCTATAGCACTTGGTAGCCTATTCCACCTATTTACAACTCTGTTACCATGTCCCCGTTATTAATCCCACTAACCCTCTTGAACACCTCTATCATATCCCCTCAAACTCTGCATCTCTCTAACGAATGTAAGCCTAATTTCTTCAACATTTCTTCATATGGGAGATTTCTAATATGGATACAAAAAAATCATTCTACGTTGTAGTCTCTATAAGGAATCTATGTCCATTCTGTAATAAGGACACCAAAATTGAACAGCATAACCAAGATGGCTGGAGGGATGAAGGGTGCGGGCGTAGCCCTCTCTCTATGTATCATCCTTCTCAACATCCAGAGGGGCTGTGCTGATATACAGGTGCAGAGGGGACCGGTAGTGTACCAGGTCAACACTAAACAAGTATTGAGGGACCTCGTCACACAGAAATCACACACGAGTGAAATTTCTGTCACCATTCCTGCCTGGTCTATTTCATATATCGGGAAGACGCCACGGCTTGGCAAATACTCTGGCACAACCTCGCTACAACACCTATTGTGCTACACTCTAATTAGCTGCGGAGATGTAGAGACCAACCCCGGCCCTAGTTCAACGTTGAAGAAATATCACCACCAAACAAGTAAGGCAGACACCGACATTTCAACAGTCCCTAGCAGTAGAATTTGTTATAACAAACTGGGCCAGCAGGCACCCCAGTCTCCCGTCACACTCCAACTCACAAACAAGACAGCAGGGCAACCGCCAGCACAGTGCCAACACTCTACCTACTCAACATTACCCTCAACTGTATCATCACTTCCACAGATATCGGTGACCCAAGTAACACAACATGCAACCAGAACACCCAAAAAAGCAGGAAGCTCTAGCAATCACATCGACAATGAAGTAACAGCAACGAACAAGAGAAACCCCCCACCCCCCACAACACGACGCCGCTGCACAACAAATCAACCAAACCTACTACAACTCAACCCAACACTATCGGCGACCCAGGTAGCTCAACATGCAACCAGAACAGCTAAAAAAGAAGGTATCAGTCGCAACAACATCAACAATAAAGCAGCAAAAACGGCCAAGAACAAGGACAACATCAAACAACAAATATAGGTAGGGGTGGGAGGGGTAGACATAGCCACAACCAGTCCCTCTCCCTCGCTCACACACCTTCGCCGCTCAGCTGATCACACGCCAAACCACACCGCCAGATGTACAATGAACAGTAAAAGGAAGATTTGTACAGTGTGCGATATTGGATTCAACAAAAGGAGTACAACTTCACAATGTAGTAGTTGTAATGAAACAGTACACGATCGATGTACTTACGTTACTAGCAGAAAAGAAGTGGAATGCGACAAATGTAGGGAATTAACTATTAAAGGTCCTAAAATAATTTGTGAAATATGTAAATCACTCATAACAAGAAAACAAAGGATCCTAAACTGTGTTAAGTGTAAAACTGTAGCTCACATGAAGTGCATCTCTAAGAAGACCAACAGTGAAGCACGGGAATTCTTATGCAACATGTGTGCCTTGCATTTATTACCGAATGTTAATGTAAATGAACCAAGTATTAACAACTCAGAATCCAGCCAGGAAACATTCAAAGATGAATACAGAGTGTTCACCAACAAAGGGCTCCACCTTATCCACATTAATGCCAGATGAATGTACCGTAAATTGTCAGAAATAAACTTGTTAGCTAATAAGGCCAAAGCTTCAATAATTGCAATTACTGAAACCTGGCTGGACTCGAGTATAAACGATGGTGAAATAAACATTCAAGGTTTCAATATGGTTCGTAATGATCGCAATAGACAAAGGGGAGGAGTATGTCTGTATGTAAAAAACAACCTCACACACACACAACTAGGACCGACCTCCATGTAGAAAATCACGAAGCTCTGTGGATCGACTTACACCTGCCAAGGACAAAACCCATCACCATTGGGGTGTGCTATTGGCCACCAGACGACACACAATTCTTGACCAAATTTGAACGAACTTTGTCATTACTAGACCCCCGGAATGAATCCATTATACTAGGGGATTTTAACTTGTGTTACAAACAACGAAATAATAGGCTTGTACGAGAATATAGGCACATACTGACAATGCACAATCACAAACAACTCATCACAACCTCCACACGTATCTCTGAGAACACTGCTACAATATTAGACCATTTAAATTGTAACAGAGAGGACAAAATATCACAATCAGGGGTTATACAGACTGGGATAAGTGATCACTGCGTCACATATTGCACACAAAAAACCACAACAATTACCCTAGAGAATCACAAGGTCATTAGAACAAGGTCACTCAGAAACTACAACAAAGAAATATTTTTGGACATTTTATGGAATACAGACTGGTCTCCAGTGTTTGGAAATACAAACGTTAATGACGCATGGGTTGGCTTCCGAACCATCATCACAAACATCCTAGACGAAATAGCTCCTCTGAAAGACATACGAATTAAAGCAAGGTCAGACTCATGGATCAACAATGACATACTACACCATCTGGAACACAGAGACAATCTGTTAAAAAGGCTAGCGAAACATAGACAGGATCAAGGCCTGAAACATGAGTTCAACAGGACTAGGAATAAACTAAGTAGGAAAATCAAATCAGCGAAATCTAATTATTTCCACAGTAAGGCAGAGTTATATCAGAATAACCCAAAACAACTATGGAGGCACTTAAAAACAACAGGCTACAGCAACAAGACAAGGGATTCGTCTAACACTAATATTGCTCTCAACATTAATGATCAGGTTTGCCACGATAAACGACAAATGTCAACCTACTTCAACTCCTTCTTCACCTCCATAGCAAACACACTTGCACAGAACCTACCGCAACCTCTCAATAAATACACGACAACAACGGCCACCTTTCGAAAGTTTTACAGGGATAAAGGCATACACCCGAACACATTTGGATTGCAAAATGTTACACCAAAATACACATTTGACGAGCTCTCTAACCTAAATGTACATAAAAGCACAGGACCAGACAAAATCCCTGCCAAATTTCTGCGAGATGGAGCCATTGGTATAGCAGGTCCCCTAACCCACATCATCAACCTGTCAATTAACACCAACACTGTACCTGCTGAACTGAAGGAAGCCATTGTAACCCCTCTATTCAAGAAAGGAAATAAACTAGATGTTGGCAACTACAGACCAGTGACACCAGTACACCACTTTGTAACTGTCACCTTAATAAAAAAAAAAAAAAAAAAAATACAGACCAGTTAGCATATTATGTATTGTATCTAAACTCCTTGAAAGAGCTGTATACACCCAAATTGAACACTACCTCAAAGAAAATTATCTATTCTATAAGTTTCAATCAGGTTTCAGATGCATGTACTCGACAGACTCCTGACCTCATCCACTTAACAGATCACATTCGTAAAGAAATGTCTAAAGGTAACTACACCGGTATGGTTCTTCTTGATTTACACCAAGCGTTTGATACAGTAGACCATGATATCCTCTGTAATAAACTACAAGCAATGGGCATTGGGTCAGTGAACTGGTTTAAATCTTATCTTAGTGGTAGAACACAAAGAGTCAAAATTGATGATAACATATCTGATCATATGCCAATTAACTGTGGGGTCCCGCAGGGAAGCATCCTTGGTCCCTTACTCTTTCTCTGTTATGTAAACGACATGGAACTGAGCGTCTCGTGCAAATTAATACTGTATGCTGACGAAAGCATGCTTCTGGTTTCAGGAAAAGACCCAATAAGTATTGCCGCTTCACTTTCCAAAGAACTAGAATCGTGTAGTGATTGGCTAGTGGACAATAGACTATCTCTTCACCTGGGCAAGACGGAAGCCATCTTATGTGGAACAAAACGCAAACTGAAAGACATTGTGGGCTTCTCGGTCAACTGTAATGATATTCCTATAACAACAGTGTCACAAGTGAAATATCTCGGACTAAAACTGGACTCGAGTTTGTCAGGTGAAACAATTTTGGAATCTATCCTGAGTAAGTGTAGAGCACATATAAAATACCTGTATAGACAGGTGGTATGCTTGCCTGCGGCGACCAAAAAGACCCTTTGCCAAGCGCTTGTTCAATGTCATTTTGACTATTCTGTGTCATCCTGGTACTCTGCATCATCTAAATCAGCACAGCACAAACTTCAGGTCACTCAAAATAAAAGGGTTAGGTTCATGCTGAACCTAGGACCCAGATCACATGTTGGCCAGGAACAACTTCAGTCACTAGGTATGCTCAATGTCTCTGACAGGGCCAAACAAATCAGGCTAAAATCCCTATTTAAGAAATTAAGCGAGGCAAACTTGGTGGTCAACCTGGGAAAGTGTGATTTTGTGAGGGCTACCGTGCAGTATCTGGGGTTCATGGTGGGTTTGGGCCAGGTGTGCTCCCCACAGAACAAGATATTGGCTATTAACCACTTCCCCAGGCCGTCCACCAAGAAGCAGATCATGAGGTTTTTGGGCATGATTGGTTACTACCACCGCTTTATAAAGGGCTATTCTACTGTGATGGCTCCTCTGACGGATCTATTGGCCAAAGATAGAAAGTTTAAGTGGGCGCCTGAGTGTGAGAGGGCTTTTTTGCTAGTAAAACACCTGTTGTGTACTCACCCAATCCTCAGGGCCCCGGACTTTAGCCGACCATTCCAGCTGGCAACTGATGCCAGTGGTGTGGGGGCTGGTGCCGTTCTGATGCAATCAGACGAAGATGAGCTGGAGCACCCAGTCAGTTTCTTCTCAAAAAAGTTCAACTCGGCGCAGAAGAACTATTCAGTAGTTGAGAAGGAACTGCTGGCGATTGTGCTAGCGCTCAGGCACGTTGAGGTGTATGTTCCAGCCTATGGACCAGTTGTGGTGATCTACACCGACCATCACCCCCTCAAGTTCCTGAATCAATTCCATAACCGGAATATGAGGCTGACCAGGTGGTCATTAATGTTGCAGGAATACAACCTGGACATACGCCATATTGCCGGTTCTGAGAATGTGATTGCAGATTGCTTATCGAGGGTGGAAAACCCGGGGTAGATCATCACAAGGGTAGCCTCCTACTTTGGTTTGATTACAAAGGAGTACAAAGGAAATCAAGCAACAACAGATCTAGTGACCCTTCTAGGCTGCTTGTCCTCCAAAACACTGAGGATCAAGTGTCCAAACAGTGGTTTAGAGTGGGTAAGGGAACATTGGAAAGGGAACTACTGCCCTGCCACTAACGTGGCAGGACTAGGAAGTTAGTAGGGGACATATGGGTTAGTAACTGAGGGGAGGATAAAATAAAATTATTCATTTACAAACGCAGTCAGTCGCGGGTTTGATGAGAGATATTTGTCTAGGCGGAATTTAAATGAATCAACGGTGCTGCAGTCTAAAACGTCTCGGGGAAGCCCATTCCACAAGTTGACAACTCGATTGAAGAAGAAGAATTCTTAGATTCGTGTGAGTTAAAAGATTTACCAATAATTTTGCAACCGTTTCCCCGCGTGTAATTAGATTGGTCGATAGTGAAGTACTTACTACAGTTCATATTGTCGATGCCTTTGATGATTTTGAACACTTGAATTAAGTCACCTCTTAATCTGCGCTGGGTTAAAGGAAATAGGTTTAATTCTCTAAGACGCTCTTCGTATGGTTTGTTCTTTAGGCAAATCGGGTCCCTGATAATCAATGTGGTCATCAGGTACAGTATATAACGGTCAAGTTACGGTAAGGCAAGGGTAAGTCAAGTCACACCCAGTCTTAATATATGATAGCCTTAGACACCAACAAGATCACTAAACATGTTTTGTGAATCAACTATGAGGTGATCGGGTCCCTGATAATCAATGTGGTCATCAGGTACAGTATATAACGGTCATTGGTAAGGCAAGGGTAAGTCAAGTCACACCCAGTCTTAACATATGTAGCCTTAGACCAACAAGTCTAAAAGTTTTGTGAATCAACTATGAGGTGATCGGGTCCCTGATAATCAATGTGGTCATCAGGTACAGTATATAACGGTCAAGTTACGGTAAGGCAAGGGTAAGTCAAGTCACACCCAGTCTTAACATATGATAGCCTTAGACACCAACAAGATCACTAAACAAGTTTTGTGAATCAACTATGAGGTGATCGGGTCCCTGATAATCAATATAACGGTCAAGTTACGGTAAGGCAAGGGTAAGTCAAGTCACACCCAGTCTTAACATATGATAGCCTTAGACACCAACAAGATCACTAAACAAGTTTTGTGAATCAACTATGAGGTGATCGGGTCCCTGATAATCAATGTGGTCATCAGGTACAGTATATAACGGTCAAGTTACAGTAAGGCAAGGGTAAGTCAAGTCACACCCAGTATTAATATATGATAGCCTTAGACACCAACAAGATCACTAAACAAGTTTTGTGAATCAACTATGAGGTGATCGGGTCCCTGATAATCAATGTGGTCATCAGGTACAGTATATAACGGTCAAGTTACGGTAAGGCAAGGGTAAGTCAAGTCACACCCAGTCTTAATATATGATAGCCTTAGACACCAACAAGATCACTAAACAAGTTTTGTGAATCAACTATGAGGTGATCGGGTCCCTGATAATCAATGCGGTCATCAGGTACAGTATATAACGGTCAAGTTACGGTAAGGCAAGGGTAAGTCAAGTCACACCCAGTCTTAACATATGAAAGCCTTAGACACCAACAAGATCACTAAACAAGTTTTGTGAATCAACTATGAGGTGATCGGGTCCCTGATAATCAATGTGTTCATCAGGTACAGTATATAACGGTCAAGTTACGGTAAGGCAAGGGCAAGTCAAGTCACACCCAGTCTTAACATATGATAGCCTTAGACACCAACAAGATCACTAAACAAGTTTTGTGAATCAACTATGAGGTGATCGGGTCCCTGATAATCAATGTGGTCATCAGGTACAGTATATAACGGTCAAGTTACGGTAAGGCAAGGGTAAGTCAAGTCACACCCAGTCTTAACATATGATAGCCTTAGACACCAACAAGATCACTAAACAAGTTTTGTGAATCAACTATGAGGTGATCGGGTCCCTGATAATCAATGTGGTCATCAGGTACAGTATATAACGGTCAAGTTACGGTAAGGCAAGGGTAAGTCAAGTCACACCCAGTCTTAACATATGATAGCCTTAGACACCAACAAGATCACTAAACAAGTTTTGTGAATCAACTATGAGGTGATCGGGTCCCTGATAATCAATTTGGTCATCAGGTACAGTCAAAATCAATCGTTTATGTGAAGTTTAGAGAAAGGGACATGTTACGATCGGGTCTCGTATAAATCAGTGGCTCTTATACATTGGACTAGACTGGCATAAATGCAACAACGGAAACGCTAGATCCAACCCCTGATATATAATCCCGTCGAACAAAGAACACATATACCCTCCAGAGTTATATCTGCGATAGCGGGGTATCTTAACTCTCAGTATCTATGTGCTTCTACTATAGGCTGATGTTCTCTGAAACAGCCTATTACCTATAACATATGATTGCTTAGTTATGGTACACAAGGAAAAGATAGTTAACTTAAATAAATCACAAGTGATCTAATGCAAACAAGAAGAAGGTTTACTTAACGTTACTTTAACCAATAATATCTGTCACTCCTTTATGAAAGAAAGTGTTGTAAAGTCCTCAAGCACCGAACAAGGAATCTTCTGAATAATGTCGGATGCTACTAAGAAGAACGTATCGGAAATGGAACCACAAAATAGCAGGAGGCAGGACAATGCATGTGTAGGATAAATACTCAAAAAGGCTGGACCTATAATGTTATTGGACACAAGAATATTATAAGCGGTGCAACAGTAATAATGCTCGCCACGAAAAAGTAGTACTCCTATTAACAAAACCGGTCTATGCTGGTTGTGTCTCTCTACAGCAACCTAGACCTCAAAATGCTTGTGTAGAAATAATGGGTATGCATAAAAGAGTATATTTATTATGATCTAATCCAGCTAATGTCTACCCGGGTTAATAAAGTCTAGCTGGGATGCGCAAAAGTACAGAATTCTGGTGGAGCAAGGCAGCTCCTAGCCTAGTGTGGACCTTGGGTCTGTGCGGCCTGATTACGTTAATATGAAGGGGTGCTCTCTTGAGGATTCTCGATCACAAGTATCGAGTATCCTCCTGGCGACCCTCAAAGGTAAAAGCAAATAGAGTTAGAACAGTGTTGGGTGGATTAGGCAAGCAGCCCTCACGCACTACACAGTCTAAACTCCAAGGTACACAGACAAGATCCACCCAGGTAACCCACAGAATCCGTAGTGTCGTGCAGCTCAAAAGTAGCCTACACACAGTGAAAACACCAACAGCAAGGTACCTGATCCCTAGTCTAGCATTATTTAACCCTGTAGAAACATTAGTGATTGATGGAGACAGTCCGAGCAATACAATCTCCCAAAAAGACAATGACTATCTTCAACCTTAGCCTAGTACATAAGAAATGTGAGATCCAGCATATAATACAGTCTGGCCACCAATTCAAGGTGTGGATGCAGAGAACCAGAGGGGGATTGATATTAATAAAAGGTGAGGAAGTAGTGGAAATGATAGAGGCAGTAGGAGAGAAAGATTCTAAGACAAGAGTGTGGAACAGTTCATGGGAGATGCTTAGAGTATGCTGTCTGGGACGGATCTGACAAGGATATTCCCAGGGACCGCCTCGCTGGAGTCCCAGTTCGCAGGAATGGCACGAGGGCGCGCGACAGTCGCCCAGTAAGCAACCGCCTAGTATGCAGTGTTAGGCAGGAGGCAACGAATTCCGCGAGGCCTATGTAAGGGGGCCAGCCACGCGCCACACTCACCACCAAGTCACACCACCTGGTCTCTCTCTCTCTCTCTCTCCCGCTCGCCTTCCCATCATTCAACTACTTAACACAATACTTTCAATTGACTAAATAAAATAGAAAGGATTGTGACAGACGAAAATAAAGAACAGTTCTGAACTGTCTGCAACACAAGCTTTCTCGAGAAGGAAAGTACACAATGATAGGTAGACTGTAGCTACATTCTCTACCCTGGCGAGTCCTAGCGAGTAAGCCATGCGGTTCTGGGGGAAGCGGTGAGCGTCACACCCCACCCAAGATTTTTAAGAGGCTCCAACTATGAGCTCTAAATCTGACACGCAGAACCCATACAAAATTCGCCACTCCTAGCCACCCAGCGACAATGAAATGTAAAGCACAGTTCTCATCAAAATAACACATTATAAAAATGAACAACCCTTCCCAACACAATAGATTAAATTACATAGTTATGCTCATAAGAGCGAGCTTCACTAGCCCAGCCTTCTGAGAGGAGTACAACTCAGAATTTCTGCTATAACATACTTAAAACAAAATTAACTATCAAAGAAAGAGTTTTTATAGGATTTTTATATTTTTAATATGTTTATGGCAGCTGCACTACAGGGGCAAGCCTAGTTTTTTTCTTCTATACCAACACAGCAACTCCTACTTTACGACCCAATACGCTGGGCTACACACGCGAGCCAACAAGCACCAGACGTAAACAGTTCATCTGAACCAGGTGGGAGCAGCACGTTTTGGGCGTCTTCTCAACGATGCGGTGAAGGATTTTCGGAGAAGAAATCGACTCAGCACAGGACAACCAGGAAGGAGGACCGAAGACAGCGAGGGCGGCAACCTGCGAAGGAATTAAATGCTAATCTGTCAAGAACCGCGAATTTGGATAAAGCTCCACCAACACAACCCAAATTCAAAACCGCCAGGGATAACGACCGAGGACCGATGTCAGCCATGAATGTACATGTAGATCCGATCAAAACCAAAAATTTGATTAAAGAACGTTCTGTGAGTTCTAAAACCGCAACTTTAAAGGTTTTCTATGCAAACGCTCGTAGCATACGCAATAAATTTTCAGATTTAGAGCAACTAGTGTTTACTGAAAATTATGATGTGATTGGTATAACAGAATCTTGGCTCAATACAGTAGATAGAGACTTTTTAGCAGAGTATTCACTTCCCGGTTATGTAATGTTTGAGAAAAGCCGAATAAATAAAAATGGAGGTGGCGTTTTATTTTATATCAAAGAAAGTCTTAACCCGACCCTCTTGTCAAGACCTCAAATTGTGAACGTCGACACATCTTTTGTGCTAATAAAGAATAATAAAGGTACAAAAATAATACTTGCATTAATATACAGACCTCCAGCTCAATCAGTGCAAACTGACCGAGAAATTTATGAACAAATTGCAGATGTAAGTAACTCACAAGATACCGTATTTTTTGGCGACTTTAATTTACCTGTGACCAAGTGGGGCGATACTCTTACTTCACACTCCGGACATGACTTTTATACGAACTTGCAAGAGAGTTCGCTTTATCAATTTGTTCGAACACCGACCCGTGGTAATAACGTTCTTGACATTGTACTTGCAACAAAAGAAGAATTAATAGAGAATTTGAATGTTGGTGATGAATTCAGTAACAGCGACCATCGTACGATAACTTTCACTTTAAAGTTTACTAGTAACGAACCAAATAGTAGCATCGAAAAAGTCCCTAATTTCAAGAAAGCAAACTTTCATAAACTTAGAGCTATGTTTAAAGAAACTGACTGGAGCTTTTTAATTAACAATAACGACATAAATACATCTTGGAAGTTATTCGAAACCACTTACCTAAAAGCAGTGCAAGACTGCATACCATCGAAAATACGGCGTCCAGGCCATAATAATAAGCCCAAATGGTGGAATAAAGATATTTCAAACTGACTGCTTGCTAAAAAATTTGCTAATGATAGATTAAAATCCTCACAAAATGACGAAGAACGGGTGAAATTTGTAGAGCTACGACGCAAAGCCAAAAAGTTAATTAAGCAAAGTAAAAAGACCCTAGAGTTACATATTGAGAATCAAAGTAAAACAAACCCGAAAGAATTCTATAGTTATATCAGAAAGAAAAAAGTAGTTACTTCAACTGTTGGACCGTTAGTCGATGAAAATGGAGAATACACCAAAGACGAAGTACAAATGAGTAATGCCCTCAATACCTTCTTTGCATCAGTTTTTACAACAGAAGACCTCAGTGATATCCCTACACCATCGCCGATTCAGATTGATAATTCAGATGTTCTAAGCAATATCACCGTTACAGAGAGAGAAGTATTGAATTGTTTAGATAAACTCAAGGTAAATAAAACGCCTGGACCTGATACAATCTCGCCTAGAGTTCTAAAGGAAGCTAAGGATGAGCTCTCCAAACCACTGACATTACTATTCAATAAATCCTTGCAGTCTGGAACTATGCCTGATCAGTGGAAGATAGCCAACGTAACACCGATATTCAAAAAAGGCAGCAAATCCCTACCCAGTAACTATCGTCCAATTAGCTTAACCTCAGTTGTATGTAAAATGCTAGAAACGGTCATAAGACAGACTCGTAAATCACTTAGAGGAAAATAACATACTTAAAGATACTCAACACGGCTTTCGTAAAAAACGTTCCTGTTTAACAAACCTCTTAGACTTCTTCCACGATATCCTCAACCTCTACGATGAGAGTAAAGCTGTAGATATTATATACCTTGATTTTCAAAAGGCCTTTGACAAAGTTCCCCACAAACGTTTACTGCTAAAACTAAAAGCGCATGGAATACAAGACGGTGTGTTGAAATGGATAGAAAATTGGCTCAGCGACAGAAAGCAAAGAGTAGTCATAAACGGTAAGGCATCTAAATGGACCAATGTAAGTAGTGGGGTACCCAGGGATCGGTACTAGGACCAATTCTCTTTCTAATTTACATCAACGACATAGATGAGGGTCTCACCTGTACAATCTCAAAATTTGCTGACGATACAAAAATTGCAAATAGCGTACTCTCAAAAGATCAAGTTGACGATATGCAACACAATCTAGATAAATTGTCACATTGGGCCCAAATTTGGCAAATGAGTTTCAATGCGGATAAATGTAAAGTACTACATATCGGTCTGGTGATGGGCTGGTCTATCAGAGTGAGAGCTGAGCAATCTCTGCCATACCCATAGCTTACTCTGACTGTTTCTTTAACTTATATATTTTCTAGATCTCAAGTGACGGCGTCTCTTCCGTGGATTGACCTCCCAATCTACCAAGATTGGAAGCCAAAGCGTCACATTTTTCCCTTGCCCCTCAACTTTCTCTTCATAATTGCTGAGGGGCACAGGGCCCTGGGTGGGGCTTTGGTTTCCCGGGCGTTTCCGCACCCTCCTCAGCTCCCCGCTATGGAGTGGCTTCGGTCACCCAGGCTTTATTGTGGTCGGCGGGGAGGGTTCTGTGGGGGCACTCGGTTATGGCCTTGGAATTGCTCGGGGCCTTGGGGCTGTTCGGCCAGGCAGCTTGGGGAACAACAACAACAACAACAACAACTACATATCGGATACCTAAATGAGAAAGCAAACTATTCGATGAATGGCACTCAGCTTAAGAATGTAAACAGAGAAACCGATCTGGGAGTAACAATATCGAGTAACCTAAAACCGAGTCAACAATGTTCAGAAGTTGTTAAGAAGGCAAACAAAATAATTGGCTTTATAGGCAGATCATTTGAGCATAAATCCAAAGACGTAATCCTAACCCTTTACAATTCCTTAGTCCGCCCTCTTCTGGAATACTGCGTTCAATGCTGGTGCCCTTATTACCAAAAAGAACAAACAAGCTAGAACGAGTTCAACGTAGAGTTACCAAAATGATACCTAGCCTAAAGAACAAACCATACGAAGAGCGTCTTAGAGAATTAAATCTATTTCCTTTAACCCAGCGCAGATTAAGAGGTGACTTAATTCAAGTGTTCAAAATCATCAAAGGCATCGACAATATGAACTGTAGTAAGTACTTCACTATCGACCAATCTAATTACACGCGGGGAAACGGTTGCAAAATTATTGGTAAATCTTTTAACTCACACGAATCTAAGAATTTCTTCTTCAATCGAGTTGTCAACTTGTGGAATGGGCTTCCCCGAGACGTTTTAGACTGCAGCACCGTTGATTCATTTAAATTCCGCCTAGACAAATATCTCTCATCAAACCCGCGACTGACTGCGTTTGTAAATGAATAATTTTATTTTATCCTCCCCTCAGTTACTAACCCATATGTCCCCTACTAACTTCCTAGTCCTGCCACGTTAGTGGCAGGGCAGTAGTTCCCTTTCCAATGTTCCCTAACCCACTCTAAACCACTGTTTGGACACTTGATCCTCAGTGTTTTGGAGGACAAGCAGCCTAGAAGGGTCACTAGATCTGTTGTTGCTTGATTTCCTTTGTACTCCTTTGTAATCAAACCAAAGTAGGAGGCTACCCTTGTGATGATCTACCCCGGGTCTTCCACCCTCGATAAGCAATCTGCAATCACATTCTCAGAACCGGCAATATGGCGTATGTCCAGGTTGTATTCCTGCAACATTAATGACCACCTGGTCAGCCTCATATTCCGGTTATGGAATTGATTCAGGAACTTGAGGGGGTGATGGTCGGTGTAGATCACCACAACTGGTCCATAGGCTGGAACATACACCTCAACGTGCCTGAGCGCTAGCACAATCGCCAGCAGTTCCTTCTCAACTACTGAATAGTTCTTCTGCGCCGAGTTGAACTTTTTTGAGAAGAAACTGACTGGGTGCTCCAGCTCATCTTCGTCTGATTGCATCAGAACGGCACCAGCCCCCACACCACTGGCATCAGTTGCCAGCTGGAATGGTCGGCTAAAGTCCGGGGCCCTGAGGATTGGGTGAGTACACAACAGGTGTTTTACTAGCAAAAAAGCCCTCTCACACTCAGGCGCCCACTTAAACTTTCTATCTTTGGCCAATAGATCCGTCAGAGGAGCCAGCACAGTAGAATAGCCCTTTATAAAGCGGCGGTAGTAACCAATCATGCCCAAAAACCTCATGATCTGCTTCTTGGTGGACGGCCTGGGGAAGTGGTTAATAGCCAATATCTTGTTCTGTGGGGAGCACACCTGGCCCAAACCCACCATGAACCCCAGATACTGCACGGTAGCCCGCACAAAATCACACTTTCCCAGGTTGACCACCAAGTTTGCCTCGCTTAATTTCTTAAATAGGGATTCTACATGTTCACAGTGGCTCTTGAAATCGTCATCGTAGATAATGACGTCGTCCAGGTACACGGTACAGTTCGGAATGTCAGCCACTAACTCGTTCATCAAGCTTTGGAAGGTCGCTGGTGCGTTCTTTAGACCGTACGGCATGACATTACAACGATATGTAGCACCATCCACCACAAAACCACACACCTCTTTCGCCCGTTCAGACAAAGGCACCTGCCAGTAACCTTTTACCAGGTCCACCTTGGTCAAGAACTTGGCCCTGCCAATCTTGTCTACACAGTCATCGACCCGGGGAAGAGGATATGGGTTGGTGGGAGTCAAGCCGTTTAGCCTGCGGTAATCAACACAGAAGCGCACCTTGCCATCCGGCTTAGGTTGCAGCGTTACGGGAGATGTCCACTTTACCGCTCCCTTCTCGATCAGTCCCTGTTGCAACATATACTCCAACTCCGACCGGAGGGCCGGAAGTTTAATAGGGGGCACCCTATAGGGCACTGATTTGAAGGGTGGGTGGTCTCCGACGTCAACGTCGTGCACCTCCTGAGTAGTGAGGCCTGGGTGTTCCGCAAATACAGTAGGGTATAAACAAAATAGGCGCTCGACAGCCACACGCTGTTGCTCAGGTAGGTGTTGCAAAGCCTCATGAGCCGCCTGTCTCGTGTTTCCCGCCCACTGATCTGCAGAAACATGATAATCCCAGTTGTCATCCACCTGCGCATGACTGTCCCGTTCTCCTTCTCCACCTTGACTGCTGAAAGTCATCACGGGGACAGTAAGAGGCTCAGGGGGGCGCCTCACATACTCCTTCATCAGGTTGACATGACATAACTGATTCCTCTTACGCCTGTCTGGAGTGGCCACCAGGTAATCTAAGTCCGAGAGCTTCTCTGCTACCCTATAAGGACCAGCGTACTTTGCGGATAAGGGGTGACCTACAAGAGGGAGTAGTATCAACACCTCCTGACCCACGTGAAACTCCCTGAGTTTCACCTTGTGGTCGTACCTGTCCTTCATGAGGGCCTGAGAGCCTACCAGATTGCGGCCAGCCAACTCCAGACTACGCAACATTCGTTCTCTACTCTCAAGGATATACTTAACCCATAACTATCGGCGCGCAACATAAGTCGAGTATAATAAATCTGGACTATCTGGCGGCGCTCGACATAGGTCGTGTGGCAATTTCAGCACGTAATGTTGCTGAGAGAGACAGACAAGTGGTGGCAGGAGAGTAGCGAGCGTATGACTGCTCCAGACCACCGCGGCGAACCTACTGACACGAATCCCACCTCCTCCCTCCCTCTCTCACTCGCTATATACGGAATTGTATGGGGAAAGTGCCGAATTACATGCTTTTTGCACTCGCGTTGCGCGGTTGTTGCAAGAAAACTAGCCATCATAAAAGGATCGTTATGGTGTCATTGGAAAGCTCTGTTTATGCCCTTTCAGGGATAGATACTTGTTTTACGCTCTGGGTCTTATTTAGGCATGAAAATGATCACGTAAACAGCCCTATTTTGGGTAAAAACACCCCGCTGGTGGCTACATATTATATACCGCCTAGGCCGCTCGTAAGGTGTTAAGCATAGAACATGGTTTAGCGGTGCCTTCCCATATCTCCTTTACCATGTGGAGAGGCCCTCTGACGCGGTGTCCAAACACAAGCTAATTAGGGCTAAACCCCAAACTCTCCCCAGGTACCTCTCGTGCAGCGAATAACACATACGGCAGGCCAAGATCCCAGTCCTTGCCGTTCTCAAGACAATAGCAGCGAAGCATGCTTTTTAGAGTGGAATGCCACCTCTCTAACACCCCCTGACTCTCTGGGTGATAAGCTGATGACACTACAGTGACTATCCCGTGCTGCTTCATTGTCTGAACGAACAAGTTGGAGGTGAAATTCGATCCTTGGTCTGACTGTATCTCCTGCGGGTATCCGTACCGAGAGAAGTATAATAGCAAGTTACGGACCACCGTCTTCGCCAAACCATTTCTCATCGGGTATGCGTCTGGGTACCGAGTTGCTACGTCCATGACTGTCAAGAGATATTTATTTCCGGCACTTGTGGGGGGGAGGGGGCCAACCATGTCGACTACTACTTTACTAAAACTGACGGGAATTGGGTGTAACGGAGCCTTTGGGATGCTCTGGTTAGGTTTCCCGACCTTTTGGCACACACTGCACATTGCCACCCATGACACCACTTGTGCTCTCAAACCAGGCCACCAAAACAGTTTCCCCAAAGCCGCCACCGTCTTACGGACACCCAAGTGTCCCGCCAGCGGTACATCATGAGCCAACCTTAGTAGGCTATCCCTGCATACCCTCGGTACGACCAGCTGGTCTACCACTCCAGACCCACCCTCCCAACTTCTCTGCGGGTCTTGGAATCGCCGATACAAGATGCCATCAATGAAAAAAAAATCTCCAGACTTTGCATCCCTGTCCTCTTCGAGTTCGACAGCACCGTTACTACACTTTAGAACCTCCGGGTATTCTAGCTGCAATTTGCGAATATCTGAGGGAGCTAGCCTGTCTAAGTGTTTGCGAAACAACTCATGCCCTCCCCCAACATCGAACTTTGCATCCCGTTGCTCTCTCCGTGTATACCGTTGCTGCCTCTGAGTCTCTTTAAGCCCTGCCTCTACACGCTCAGTGACAGGTGGTGGTGCTTCTCCAGACTCTAATAACGGTGCTAATACTGAGTCCCCGAGAAGCGCTGCTGGTACTAGACTCTCCACCGTATCAGCTTTCAGCACCTTCTCGTGACCGTTCCTCCGCTTATTTGAAGACTGTTGGTTAGGCTGTGACTCCCTGGATGCGAGAGATCTGGTTACAACACACGCCATTGGTTGCACCTGACACTTCTCAACCCACTCCTGTTCCTCCCTACTCACGTCGGCCGGCTCCTTGGCAACGACTAAGGGTGAAACCTTAGAAGCAGGCACCGTAAAGTCATTGCCGAGAAGGAGGTCGACGCCCCCAACAGGCAATTTCTCCACGATTCCCACATCCAGTTCACGAGTCACACCGTCAACTTCAAGCTCCATTCTAACAAGCGGGTATGACTTAGTTGCATTAACTCCCTGCACCACAACTACCCGCGCCGCGTTTATGGGTCTACCAGTGAAATTCTTCAAGAGTGTCTGAGAGGCACCTGTGTCACACAAAAGCTGTACCCCGTGCTTCTTGCCCCCCCACTTCACGCAGCCATGCCCTCTATGGTCGCAAAAGGCATCGCGGACAGGGTTCGAGCCTTCCGGATCCTTCTTCACTGGCGGTGCTCCATCCTCTGATCTTATGCCTCCAGCAAACACAGAAGACTTCTGGAACACCCCAATGCTGCGAGCCAATGACACAGCCGCCGTGGGAGGTCTGCTCGGACAAGCTTTTGCCATGTGCCCCTCTTTGTGACAGTGATAACACTCAAATTTCCCCTTGGACTTATACTGAGGTGTAAAAGTCCCCTGACCCTTCTTAAACGGGGCGGTGCTAGGTTTGTGATCAGTCTTGGTGTCATTGCTTTTAAATTTATGTGTGTCCATATTCCGGGGAGGGGGAGGGTAACGCTCCTTAACGCCTACATCGTTTCTCTGTGCAGAGCCGCACCCCCGAATTAGTGACAACCGACGATCAGCCATCTCTGCTGCTTCTACGAGAGTTAATGGGTTCTTCTCTTTAAGGTTTAAAGTCAAGTCGCCGCCCGTACACTTATAAAACTGCTCTAGAAGCATCAACTGTTTCATCTCATCAAACGTAGTTGTCTTCTCTGATCTGAGCCAGTTTCCCATAGCGTCGGACAGGTCCCGGGCGTGCTCCAAGAAGGTACTGTCTCGCCCCTTAGTCACACCCCGGAACTTTAACCTATATGTCTCGGGTTGTAGCTCATATGCCCGCAGGACAGCCTCCTTGAGCTCCTCATAAACAACGCAGGACTCCAAAGGCAGTGCATCGTAAGCCTTGAGCCCCTTACCTACGAGTCTAGAGGACACAAGGGCCGCCCACTTAACTTCAGGCCACTGATGCTCCCGGCACTTCTTCTCAAATCTATTGAAAAACTCTGTGACACCAGACTCGTCAAATACAGGGACCAGTTTGAGAAGGTGCGACAGAGACTGATCATGCGCACGGTTTCCAGTACCGAGTCGCTGTCCCGTCGTCTCAACACGAGACTTCTCTAAATCCATGTCGGCACGGTATCTTGTAGATTCTAGTTCAGTCCTAAGCTCAGCTTCCCTCGTCTGTTGCTGCATCCTAGCCAGCTCTTTTCTCTCTTCTATCTTAGCTAGCTCTATCTGCTGTTGACTCAGCCAAAGGGCTCTGAGCACTCACCCTACCTCGTACGCCAGTCACCCCACCCAGCACACACGTCATCAGGTCATGCTTGGTCATGCCACTAGTACATACATGACCGATAGCTGCGGCTAAGCACTGGAGACCGTACCGATTCATACCCACCAACCGGTCGGAAGTAACAGGCCATTGTAAAAAATTCCTTGCATCCTCCTCACTGTTCACCAAGTTAACAACCTGCCCATGCTGCTGCTCCTCAGCTTCTACATCACGTACTGTGTCCTCATCCTGCACTGATCCGCTATAAGACATGATGCTCACTGAAGATTTTTCACTTTGATACACAAAAAAGAAGTACCCCAAACTCTTATACCACAATATTCACAATAAAAAATTCTCGGAGACTGCTTAAGTGCTCTATTACTTTGCTAAAAAAATAATTCTTGTATGTCCTCAAAAAATATTCCACAAAATCAACAAATGTTCACTGCCTAAACTGTGAGAAAAATCTGCACAATAACCTGCAATTATATGTCAGTTCACCAAATCCTGAGCTAGGTCGCCATTTGTTACGATCGGGTCTCATATAAATCAGTGGCTCTTATACATTGGACTAGACTGGCATAAATGCAACAACGGAAACGCTAGATCCAACCCCTGATATATAATCCCGTCGAACAAAGAACACATATATACCCTCCAGAGTTATATCTGCGATAGCGGGGTATCTTAACTCTCAGTATCTATGTGCTTCTACTATAGGCTGATGTTCTCTGAAACAGCCTATTACCTATAACATATGGTTGCTTAGTTATGGTACACAAGGAAAAGATAGTTAACTTAATTAAATCACAAGTTATCTAATGCAAACAAGAAGAAGGTTTACTTAACGTTACTTTAACCAATAATATCTGTCACTCCTTTATGAAAGAAAGTGTTGTAAAGTCCTCAAGCACCGAACAAGGAATCTTCTGAATAATGTCGGATGCTACTAAGAAGAACGTATCGGAAATGGAACCACAAAATAGCAGGAGGCAGGACAATGCACGTGTAGGCTAAATACACAAAAAGGCTGGACCTATAATGTTATTGGACACAAGAATATTATAAGCGGTGCAACAGTAATAATGCTCGCCACGAAAAAGTAGTACTCCTATTAACAAAACCGGTCTATGCTGGTTGTGTCTCTCTACAGCAACCTAGACCTCAAAATGCTTGTGTAGAAATAATGGGTATGCATAAAAGAGTATATGATCTAATCCAGCTAATGTCTACCCGGGTTAATAAAGTCTAGCTGGGATTCGCAAAAGTACAGAATTCTGGTGGAGCAAGGCAGCTCCTAGCCTAGTGTGGACCTTGGGTCTGTGCGGCCTGATTACGTTAATTTGAAGGTGGTGCTCTCTTGAGGATTCTCGATCACAAGTATCGAGTATCCTCCTGGCGACCCTCAAGGTAAAAGCAAATAGAGTTAGAACAGTGTTGGGTGGATTAGGCAAGCAGCCCTCACGCACTACACAGTCTAAACTCCAAGGTACACAGACAAAAGATCCACCCAGGTAACCCACAGAATCCGTAGTGTCGTGCAGCTCAAAAGTAGCCTACACACAGTGAAAACACCATCAGCAAGGTACCTGATCCCTAGTCTAGCATTATTTAACCCTGTAGAAACATTAGTGATTGATGGAGACAGTCCGAGCAATACAATCTCCCAAAAAGACAATGACTATCTTCAACCTTAGCCTAGTACATAAGAAATGTGAGATCCAGCATATAATACAGTCTGGCCACCAATTCAAGGTGTGGATGCAGAGAACCAGAGGGGGATTGATATTAATAAAAGGTGAGGAAGTAGTGGAAATGATAGAGGCAGTAGGAGAGAAAGATTCTAAGACAAGAGTGTGGAACAGTTCATGGGAGATGCTTAGAGTATGCTGTCTGGGACGGATCTGACAAGGATATTCCCAGGGACCGCCTCGCTGGAGTCCCAGTTCGCAGGAATGGCACGAGGGCGCGTGACAGTCGCCCAGTAAGCAGCCGCCTAGTATGCAGTGTTAGGCAGGAGGCAACGAATCCCGCGAGGCCTATGTAAGGGGGCCAGCCACGCGCCACACTCACCACCAAGTCACACCACCTGGTCTCTCTCTCTCTCTCTCTCCCTCTCGCCTTCCCATCATTCAACTACTTAACACAATACTTTCAATTGACTAAATAAAATAGAAAGGATTGTGACAGACGAAAATAAAGAACAGTTCTGAACTGTCTGCAACACAAGCTTTCTCGAGAAGGAAAGTACACAATGATAGGTAGACTGTATCTACATTTTCTACCCTGGCGAGTCCTAGCGAGTAAGCCATGCGGTTCTGGGGGAAGCGGTGAGCGTCACAGACATTACCTCAACACTTCCACTATATAAGAGACAGTACTGGTCACACAAGAGGACTGTCAAGAGAAAGTGGTGATCGCTTAGCGGTGTACTTTGTGAACAAGATTTGTTGACAAGTATACATTTTAATTGAGCTTTACAGCGTAAACAAACTCATATCAGAATAATGTATTGACAACTTATTAAATGGCTTAGCTCTCGGTAGTTTAACTGACTAAGAAAAGAAAATCAGTCGACTTATATTAAATTCAGTACTGAAGTACATCCAGTATTTCCTGTGCTAGACTTGTGATGCTGGTTCTTCTGACACAATGCTATTAATGGGATATGCAAGCTCGTAAGTGCTTGGAGTATTCGCGCTATGTATCTCAAACCCTAGGAAGTAATGTGTTTGAAACTACGTTTAGGAATTCATTGGGTTATGGCTGTGACAAATAGTGCTTAGCATGAATTATTTTGTATTAGCCTTTTTGGTTGATAATAGATATTTGTCGTCCTCTCCGTCCCTAGTCTGTTAGAATACTACTGAAAAAAAAACGATAACAAATGTATAAATAAGAAATATTCAAAGGAATAAACTTGATCTACCAGTACTGCGCTTCCCGACAGTCTCATGTTCTATAGCGGCGTCTCTTAGCGTCATGCGCCGCATCTAGCCCTCAAATGATATATCAAGACTTTTCTAAGTACATCAGATGAATGGGAAAAGGATGGATGGGAGGGCCAGAATAGTCAATGATTCCGAGGCCACTACTAAATATTAGGTTTTCATTCTTCCCTTCGGGACTTAAACCTATAATTTATTGACGAACTGCCTGATATCTCAAGTCTGGAGGGGGACATTCATCAGGAATATAAACGAACCACTAAAAAATTACGCAAGGTCGAGTGAAACACGCTATATAGATCAAAGTTTAATACAAAACATAAAACAGGGGTAACATATGGCGTTCTTAAAGTTACACCCTTCAGGAACCCTAGACCTAAGTTTTTGAAGAAGTAGCAGTCTAGCGTACCACATAAGCTATACGTCTAGATTATGTATACAAATATTCCTGCATAATTATAAACAAAATATAGAATATTAAAAATAAATGTGTGTACATAGTATCACAAAATAAATGTACTCAACATAAATTACATCCTTCTATAGACTTAATCTATTGGGAAAAACTCGGATAATGATTATCCTATCACAATATACAGTACTTAACTTAAACACACATATGTAAGGTAGGGGAGAGGTCTTAGCTGCTGACCCCCCCCCCCCCTTCTTTTCTCCCAACATGACACAAATGCTTAAACTTAGACTTTGTGCCTCAGCGCAAAACATTGTAAATGTGGTTTAGTTAAGTTCACTGACAGATAACGCGTCAGAATGGTGTGATTAGAGGACCATAAGTTGGTTTGCTGGACGTCATCCAAAGAGCAGTTTTTTAAGAAACGGAGCGAAGCAGCCCACTTACGTAAATCATGTACCCGTCCGATATCACCAGGGTTACTCTCTCTAATTACTTCCACCAATAAAGCCGCTAACTGCCGCTTTCTAAGGCGTGTACCTGTGTTTGAAATCCACAGCGCCCCGGCTTTTAGAAGAGGGGCCGCTAGCATATAAAGGGAAAGCAACTTAACTTGGCACAATAAGTGGTGAGTATCACCGCACTTGAGGGCTGGGACCTCGAATTCCGAAAATACATGATCAGCATGCTCATTTTTTGCTATAAAATTGGGCGTCGGTGCTATATGTACACTCATATTGCACCGCGAGAACCGAAGACAAGAACTCATCACTGCCAACTCAGAGACCCGGTTACCTGTGGCCAAAGCCATAAGGAAAACAGCCTTCTTTTAACGTAATTCCAAGGACGGATTTCGACAGTATTTATGCGCATGGAGCATTGAAAGAGCTAGATCTAGTGACCAGGTGGGCATGAGTTGGCGAGGTGATGGGTGGAGCCGGAAGCTTGCACGCATTAACCCCTTCTCCTCCGCCTCCGGGACAGAGAGTCTTGTTAAACAAATAAAGGGTCTCCTAATAGTTGTGAGGTGATTCTTTAACGTGACAATTGACAATGATTTTTGCTCGAACAAATAATCTAAATATTTAAAAACCAAGGACACTGAGGACTCTTGTTGGTCAGTTTCTGTAGTCCAAGTAGTAAAGGCCTTCCAGTGCGATTGATACTGTCTTTGGGTGGAGGTAGTATATTGATTAATTAATTTCTGAGTCACGCTCTCTCCAAAGTGGGTTTGCCATTTAACCTTCTGAATGTTCACAAGGCAAAAGTTTGCATGTGGAAATACGAGACTGGGAGCGACACCGGGTTCTCGCACCATGTCTTCAATTGTGCGTACTAAAATTGGGCCGGCCACATGGGTGCGATCATCGAGACTATACCCCGATAATCGCGTAGTTTGTGAACTACTTGGCACATTAAAGATGCGTCGGGTGGCGGAAAGAGATAAATGGAGTTCCATTTGTTCCAGTCCACCTGAAATGCGTCTGGTCCTCCCGACGGGGTTTTCACCCAGCGTGTGAGGAAGCTTGTGATTCTCCTCTGACGCGAACAAGTCCACTTGTGGTTGGTATGGCCCTGCAATTATCTGTCGAAAGATGTTATGCTTGAGGGACCATTCTACTAGTGTTCTCTGTCGTCGTGACAGAGCATCTGCCCAGACATTCGCGACACCGGACAGGTAAGTGGAGTGGAGATAAATCTCTAGTTTTTCGGCCAAGAGAACTATCTCTTCTGACAACCTGTGTAGCTCTCGAGATCTCGCTGACCCCTGCTTCTGAATGCATGTGACTGCATTTGGATTGTCCATCCTGAAGGCTAATGACCTCCCCACTAGAGTTAAGCCATGCTCCTGCAGAAAGAAAAGAGGGATTAAAAGTTATTTGACATTGATGTGAAGGTCTTTGTACCTGGACCACAGACCCTGACCTTGGTGGCCCAGATTCGACTGGTATCCCCATCCCAGGGACCCGGACGCATCTGTGTCCACCCAAATCGTTAGCAGAGGAGTTGTCCATGCCATTGTTGAGTGCAATACTTCAGGCATCGCCCAGTGCACCAGTAGGTTGTGGATTAACTTCGAGATTGGCCATAGCTTTCCTTCCGGCAAGAGAAGCAATTTTTTGTTTCCCTCCAAAATTATCCTCTTGACCTTCAGACGTCCTAACGGAACCATCAATCTTATCCAATTGAGTGAAGCCTCTAAAGACTCCCAAACTCTCCTTGTGGTAGTCAGACAATGCAGGAAGAGTTTCCTGCAAAACCTTTGCCGGTTGTCTGGACTCTGGCTCAAGGATAAGTGTTTGGTGTCACACAGTAGGCCCACCCACTGGATGGCTCTCGTGGGAACAAGATTGGACTTTGCCAAGTTCACCTGGAACCCCAGAGCTTGAACATAAGTAATGACTAGTTGAACATGTTTGAGGCATAACATTTCGGAATTTGCTACCACCAACCAATCGTCTAGATACCACATAATCTTGACTCCTTGGTGAAGCAATGGTAGGAGAGCCTGTCAGACTAGTTTTGTGAATATAGGAAGTGCAAGATTTAGACCAAAGGGCATTCTTTGAAAGACAAACGTTTGATTCACTTTGTGCAGAGCCAGGTACTTTTGAAATCGTTTGTTGATGGGGACATGCCAGTAGGCATCTGTTAGATCCAAGGAACACATCCAACCTTGCGGCGGCAGTGTCAGCCTGATCTGATTCACCGTCAGCATCCTGAATGACTGATTGTGAATATAGCGGTTCAGAAAAGACAGGTCTATGACTGGCCTCTTCTGATCGCTGTCCCTCTTTGGCACCAAGGACAGCCGGGATATATACCCTGGGTGGACTGAGTCTCCTGGATTAGCTTTCCCACCTCTAAATAAACATGACTGAACTCTGATGATTGACGTAGACGAGGTCGCTGGGTCCACCTCCAGGAGCGGCCCTTGCGCACAAATTTTCTTGCCCATGTCCTGCGAGGCCATGCCCTGTAACATGCCCGGAAGCTTCCAGTTTCAAAACTGGATATGTCCGTCAGAGCTACTCTCGTATCCGACTCGCCCTTCCTGAGCCCTGGGAGTGAGAGGGCATCGTAGTTTCTCAGTTTTTTTACTGGAGGGTGTTGACTCAGCTGACTGACTAGTGGGGCGAGAAGCTCTGCTATCATTGCTTGATTTACCTCTGGACTGACCTCGGTACCACATTCCCTTACCCCTAACCTGACCTCGGCCCCTAATTGTGACATCGCTTCCAGGCCGGGGTTGAGTCTTGCTAAACTGTGGTGACTGAAAAAATCCACGTGTTTGACTCTTGGGTTGTTGTTGTTGTTGTTGTTCCCCAAGCTGCCTGGCCGAACAGCCCCAAGGCCCCGAGCAATTCCAAGGCCATAACTGAGCGCCCCCACAGAACCCTCCCTGCCGACCACAATAAAGCCTGGGTGACCAAAGCCACTCCATGGCGGGGAGCTGAGGAGGGTGCGGAAACGCCCGGGAAACCAAAGCACCACCCAGGGCCCTGTGCCCCTCAGCAATTATGAAGAGAAAGTTGAGGGGCAAGGGAAAAATGTGACGCTTTGGCTTCCAATCTTGGTAGATTGGGAGATCAATCCACGGAAGAGACGCCCTCACTTGAGATCTAGAAAATATATAAGTTAAAGGAACAGTCAGAGTAAGCTATGGGTATGGCAGAGATCGCTCAGCTCTCACTCTGATAGACCAGCCCATCACCACATGACTAGAACCCAATCCTCTCAGGATCAGCTAGGAAAGGCCCTAGAAAGCCGCCTTTGGCGGGGGGGATAGCTCCCCTATTTCAACCCCATTCGGGGTTGGGCACCCGCCGTGACTCTTGGGTTGTGCTGTTTTATGTGCTGAATCACTCTTCAGTCGAGAAGCAGTGGCCCGGTTAGAGTCTAATAAACAATTTACTGTGTGCCAAGCATCTGGGGAGGCAAGTGTAGGAGTTAGTACATTGGATAATATTAACCTCCTACCGATCTCTTCTGGAAGTTTCTTAACCAGGTAAACTCTCAGGTCCTGGCACACTCGTACAGCCTCAAAGAGAGCCATACGAACGTCCCAAAGAGACTAAACAGAATTCTGGAGTAAGACCCACCGGGTGAGAGATAATGCCTTGTTGGTGTTACTCTCCGGTACTGCTTCAGTCGTACGTGCTATCTATTCTGCTAGTTGTTGACTGATCAGAAGCTGTGAGAGAAACATCCAGGCATGTTGTCTCATTTTGAAATCTTTGTCTACCTGTAGTTGAGTGGGTGTACTGAACGGCTCCGCTAATTGACACAAAGATAATTTTGGAGCACATAAGAAGTCTAAAATACACTGTGGGACTCCATCCGCCTGCGCTACGGGCATGGAAAACCAATGATGATCCTCCAGCAGGAGTTGATGACTACTCATATTAGTAATAGTGCTAGCAAATAGCCTTGCCTCCTGCTCCCACCCAGTCCACGGCCCGGCACTTCCGCCCTCGATATGCAATACCGGCAATCCAGAATTGTCCCAGTGTGGATGTGGCTTTAACTGAGGGGTAAGCCCTTGCAACGACTTTATATTATTTAGTCAATCCAATTTTGACCAATCTGAATATAATTTAACAGAAGAGGTGGGTGGTAAGGCCGAGGACTGGGAGTAAACAAAAAACTCAGGATTATATATATTTGGAATTGCTTTGATCACAACATCAAGAATGTCACCAACTTGATTCTTGGCCCGTAGTTTCTTGGCCTCACTCATTTCCAAAAACCAATGTTCCGGCACAGGGATCTCTCCCGCAACCGTAGGCTGTGCGACCTCATGGCGAGTGGGCTTCACGACTAACCATGACCTATCTTGACTGTACAACAGTGGCATAGGCCCCTTTGCAATAAGGGAGGATTTATCTAATGGAGGTTGAATGATATCTGTTAAAAGACTTAACTTCGACGGCAACATTGTCGGCGTAACGGTAGTGACAGTAGTCGCTTCAGTAACAATAGGGATGAATGGAGGAGAAACTTGAGGAAGCACTTGTACTTGGCCAAGAGGTCGCGCCGCCAGGGCCGAGGGAATGGAAACCTTTGCCTTCCTTTCCTCGTTAACACTTTCAACAAATTCAACCCAATCTGTAAATTGTTCATGAGTCACAAAAATTCCGCTTTGGTCAGTTGTAGATGGAGGACAAGAGGCTTCGGATTCCTGCATTCCTTCCTGTAGAGGAGAATGTCGTTGGCAATACGGAATATCCTCTAATTTGTCCGCAGTTTGTTCAAAAAGCGGAGTGACACCCGGCATCCGGGCTGATGGGGCTGGTGATGCCTCTGAACGGGCCTCTTTAGACCGGGTGGCTATGTCACTTGCCGCAGGTTCAGAACCTCTGGGCAACAGCTCTTGTTCGTTCCAAAGATCTGGTATTGGAGAATGGTCCATCGGGGAGAAGCGATCCAGCTGCTCAATCGTAGACGATTCCTGAGATGCCTCCTGGGCATCTGTGAGAGGAGTGACATGCTGGCGATCTTCCTGCAAGACTGGAAGTAAGATGGGAGACTCCTCCGGTGCCGCCCGGCGGGGGATCATATAAGGCTTCTTGCGTATGAAGAGAGAAACATACACCATCCTGGGTGAAGCTGGATGGCCAAAAACACTGCGCTCAGCGGAAGGAGTAGAGGAGCCCTGGCGAAGGGGAGACATATTTCTGGTGTTCAGCAATAGACAATGGAGGCCTGGAAGTGCCAGGTGTCTAGGCTGTACAAAGCACACACCTGACCTTGACGTGTGTGTAAGGCGAGCGTGTGTACTCAGTGAGTGTACTCTCACACCCCATCACCCCAAGCTGCCTAGCGTACGACTCATCAGCTGATGCCTGTCTACTTTCCTGTCTACAGTTCCCGTCTACACATTCCTACATCACCTGCTGTCAAAATTGTTTGATCATGTGAGTAGAACTATCCTGTCCAAAGTAAAAATGTTTTCCAAGCCTAAAATAATAGCTACCGTCACTACGAGAAGTCAGTCTACAGGCAATAATAACCCTTCCCCTGATGAACATTCAACTCAAACTAATATTACAACACTCAGTGAAAACACACAGCCAACTTCTCACACAGAAAATACACAATCACTCTCATACCGCACCTCACCCCCTCCACTCATAGGTACAAGGTGTGTCACACCCACCCCTCCTCCCCTAAGTCCCCTGTCCAGTGACAGACGACACACCACACCACCACTCTCACTTTCATCCACCATCTCCTCCTCCCACAAACAATTTTGGTGAGGAAAACGCCTTTGCCTTACCTAAACCTCTTACAGACCGTCCTGATCAAAGGAGAACTTCTTTTAACATGCAAAGGAGCAAACCGCCTACAAATAATCACCCCCATGTTGGTTACACTAACCCCAATACAGGTAATTCTTGCACTGACTGAGACGACCAAGCATATCACAAATATGAAAATTGCTGGTTGACACGCTCTCAAAACATGACCAACCAAAACCCCAGCTGTTCCCCAAACCCAGCAGTTCCCCGATCACCAGATGTTCTCCAAACCCCAGTTGTTCCCCAATCCCCAGCTGTTCCCCAAGCCCGAACCCAAACATCTCCAACACGGAAATCTGGGTTATGAGCAATTTATCCCCAGCATCCATGACCACGATGCTTTTCCATCTCTGCCTGAAACTCACCCAACACAAAGACCTGTGTTGGAAATCATTCATCAAAATCCCCCAAGAATATTCATTGGCCAGGAATCTAATTACTCCATTTACACAGTAATTGCTGATGTACAAGGAGAAATAATTGCTCGCAGAGGTTATTGCACTGAACACTCTAAGATTGACATCTTCAGAGGTAGAATACACAAGGGTAACACTGCCGCTGGCTACCTGTTAAACTGTGATAAGGCAATGCAATGCAATTTTTATGAACAGCTCAAAACAGCTATTCATCAAGAAATTTGAGACCACGAGTTCAGGTTCTTTTACCTTAATACACAACTTCGAAAAGGCTCTCAAAAACTTACCCTACACACCTAACACAAGTGTAGACCAAATTGTGTTCAAAACCTCCACCCTTACCAAGATTATGAGACATGAAATAAAATGTATGTCATGGACCCATCAAATGCAATCACTAGTGTACATGACGGTTGACCAGGTTGCTAATTTATTTGGCTATATGCTCATAGCCAATTCACTCCCGCAGAGTATCGAAGGATTAATTCATACTCTCCCATTTACACCTGATAACACTCTGCTTGATTTTGCCGATGATTCAGGACAAATGTAAGGAAATAGCCCAGGATAGTAAGGTAAAATTTGCTGCCAAGGCTAAACCCAATGACACACACATAATAGCCGCGGTCAAACACACTACACCTCATGCCCAAGGGAAAGCAAGCAACAACAACAGTAAACCTTACCACCATGACAAACCAAGACAACACCAAAACATAATGTGTTACTACTGTGGTAACAAATCACACACAAGTAAAGAATGTTTCATTAAGGAAAGGGAAGAACGTGAAATGGCCAAAAATAAAGAGCCTTGTTGCAGAACTTGTAAGAAACACAATCACTAGATAGGTTTCTGTTCAAATGTGAAAACATTGGTAGAAAAACACAAAGGTAACACTCAAAACGGTAGGACATACAACAACACAGAAGGCATCAACTCAGCCAGACCACCACACAGATCACTATTTGCCACACTCAACATTAGTAAAGCCTTCGATGCCATCCCCCGCCACAACCTAAAAACAAAATCTACGACACAAACATGCACAACAACACAAAAAGGTGGCTGGCCAACATCCTAGCAGGCAGATGTGCACACATATCTTTTGCCGGTCAGTCATCTAGCATCAGAAATTTCTCAAACAGAGTCCCGCAAGGATCCGTCCTGTCGCCCACACTCTTCAATCTATACATGCATGATATAAATACACCCAATACACCCCAAATAAACATAGCCGCCTACGCAGACGACATAACACTCACATCCACACACCAAGACCCAGACACACCAACAGGTCTCCTTCAACCCCATCTCAACACATTACATGACTGGTGCACTACAGACTCAATTTAGCCCCAGCCAAATCCACAGCAACCCTCCTCACAAGCTGGACAGATCACGCATACTCCCCGCAACTCACCATGAACAACACACCCCTAACACACACACACTCACTCAAAATCCTAGGAGTAACATATGATACTCAAATGACATTCAAACAGCACACCACAAACATGAAAAAGAAACTGACACCCAGACTTAACGCCCTCAGGTCACTTGCCCACACAACATTTGAACACAACAAAGAAACCACCACCACAGTTTACAAACAATACATAAGATCAGTGATGGAATACGCAAGCCTGGCCTGGGCTTCTAACCTAGCTGAAACACATCATAAGACCTTACAGACTATTCAAAATAAAGCCCTAAAAATTATCACAGGCTGCTCAGCTACTACACCTACAGATCACCTACATCAAGAAACCAAAGTCCTCAAAGTTCAAAGACCATCTGGACATGAGAGGCACTCAATTCCTCGCAGCAGCTTCCACGAACCAACACCACCCACTACACTGCATGGCAACACACCCACAGACACCAAGAAATATCAAAACAACACCCAGCACACGCTATCACACACAAATACTATCATCACTCCCTCCCTGCCCAGCCACCCCAAACCAGCTTCCAGAAGCACATCCATACTCATATCTCTCGCCGTTCCATCCACTCACTCATAGACAACATGCAGCTGCAAGCACGACCTCCCGAAATCCATCCTTCTGAATCCTCCCTTCCTCGCGAGGACACAGTCCACCTGGCCAGGCTGCGATGAAAGACACCATCCAGCTCTTCTGAGCTATCAGAAGAGACTGGATGACTCCGTCGTCAACACCTGCCCAGGTTGTAACATAGCACCCCATACCATTAAGCACATCAAAGAAAACTGCATTTCACACAACCACTTACGCCAATAACACAACCTACACTCCTTGAGAGCTCTGTAGGAAAGCCCGACCATGGCGATGGCCTTCCTTAGGGACTCGGGGCTCTTCGGTCAGGCATCTTAGGGAACAACAACAACACAGATGCCAGCACAAACACTACTGCCAGCCAAACTGACACCACTTCCTCCACAACAAATACGGAGGAAGAGTAGGTGCCCAGAGAAGTATCACTACACAAAAGCACTCCTCTGGGCCGATAAATGCATCCTGCCAAACACCCAAACGTAAAACTGTCAAAATTAACAGTGTTAATGAAAGTGCACTTATGTTACCTGCTAGGTGTGGTATTCATGATATAGAACTATCCCTCGACACAGACTCTCCAGTAAACCTCATAAGCCTTGCTAAATTCAAACGCTTGAAAGACTTGAACCTCAAAGAATCTTACCCAGATATCGAGATTAAGTCTGTAAGTGGAGACCAACTAGAAGCCTTATCTAAGGTTACCGTTTCCATAGAATTCACAGAAGAACACACAGCTAATCTGCCTTTCTACGTAATCTCTAAACTCCCAACAAACACCGACATGCTTCTGGGTTTAGAAGCTATGTCAAAAGTGAAACTTATTATCATACCACCCATGGATCAAGTTCTCATTGGGGGTTTACAAGGAGAAAATGTGGAGTGCGTACGGAGTACCCAGGGAAACAGTTCTATACACCATGTTAAACACCACAAAAGAAAGACAGAGCTCAAAGTAAAACCAAACTCACTTCAACACTCAATCAAAACACTACTCAGTGAGGAAGGTAAAATTCAAAATTCCACCACTCCCCCCTCAACATCGCCCACCCTAACTAACCCCTCTACTTTGCCTACCAAAACTCATGCCGTCACTTCTGATGTGGTATTAGAATGTGACACCAGCATTAAACCTAAATCACTTAGCAAAGTATCAGTCTATGTGAATGAAACACCTAAAAACTTTGTAAAGCTAAGTATTGTTACCCTCTCAGACACCTGTTGCATCAAAGGTATCCTTATCAATGGAGCCCTTCATGAAAGCAAAAACCACGAATTTGAAACAATAATCATGAATTACACTGATTTCTCAGTACACCCGAAGAAAGGAACTAAACTCTCAGACGCTGAGATATTTCCATTAATTTTCACTGATGTGGCTAATAACACACACACAACTATTCTTAACGCTTCTATCCATAACAGTAAAATGGATAGACTAGAAGAAATTATGAAAGAAAAATACTATGAACATACACCACCCCAACCTACCTGCAATGTTAACACCGTGACACTTGACAAGCAAGATCCTGACACTAGGACCCACCAATATAATCTCAGATCTAGAGGAGTTAATAATATTGTTGTGGATTACACATTGACAAGCATGATCCTAACACTAGGACCCACCAATATAATCTCAGATCTAGAGGAGTTAATAATATTGTTGTGGATTACACATTGACAAGCAAGATCCTAACACTAGGACCCACCAATATAATCTCAGATCTAGAGGAGTTAATAATATGGTTGTGGATTACACATTGACAAGCATGATCCTAACACTAGGACCCACCAATATAATCTCAGATCTAGAGGAGTTAATAATATGGTTGTGGATTACACATTGACAAGCATGATCCTAACACTAGGACCCACCAATATAATCTCAGATCTAGAGGAGTTAATAATATGGTTGTGGATTACACATTGACAAGCAAGATCCTAACACTAGGACCCACCAATATAATCTCAGATCTAGAGGAGTTAATAATATGGTTGTGGATTACACATTGACAAGCATGATCCTAACACTAGGACCCACCAATATAATCTCAGATCTAGAGGAGTTAATAATATGGTTGTGGATTACACATTGACAAGCATGATCCTAACACTAGGACCCACCAATATAATCTCAGATCTAGAGGAGTTAATAATATGGTTGTGGATTACACATTGACAAGCATGATCCTAACACTAGGACCCACCAATATAATCTCAGATCTAGAGGAGTTAATAATATGGTTGTGGATTACACATTGACAAGCATGATCCTAACACTAGGACCCACCAATATAATCTCAGATCTAGAGGAGTTAATAATATGGTTGTGGATTACACATTGACAAGCATGATCCTAACACTAGGACCCACCAATATAATCTCAGATCTAGAGGAGTTAATAATATGGTTGTGGATTACACATTGACAAGCAGATCCTAACACTAGGACCCACCAATATAATCTCAGATCTAGAGGAGTTAATAATATGGTTGTGGATTACACATTGACAAGCATGATCCTAACACTAGGACCCACCAATATAATCTCAGATCTAGAGGAGTTAATAATATGGTTGTGGATTACACATTGACAAGCATGATCCTAACACTAGGACCCACCAATATAATCTCAGATCTAGAGGAGTTAATAATATGGTTGTGGATTACACATTGACAAGCATGATCCTAACACTAGGACCCACCAATATAATCTCAGATCTAGAGGAGTTAATAATATGGTTGTGGATTACACATTGACAAGCAGATCCTAACACTAGGACCCACCAATATAATCTCAGATCTAGAGGAGTTAATAATATGGTTGTGGATTACACATTGACAAGCATGATCCTAACACTAGGACCCACCAATATAATCTCAGATCTAGAGGAGTTAATAATATGGTTGTGGATTACACATTGACAAGCATGATCCTAACACTAGGACCCACCAATATAATCTCAGATCTAGAGGAGTTAATAATATGGTTGTGGATTACACATTGACAAGCATGATCCTAACACTAGGACCCACCAATATAATCTCAGATCTAGAGGAGTTAATAATATGGTTGTGGATTACACATTGACAAGCATGATCCTAACACTAGGACCCACCAATATAATCTCAGATCTAGAGGAGTTAATAATATGGTTGTGGATTACACATTGACAAGCATGATCCTAACACTAGGACCCACCAATATAATCTCAGATCTAGAGGAGTTAATAATATGGTTGTGGATTACACATTGACAAGCATGATCCTAACACTAGGACCCACCAATATAATCTCAGATCTAGAGGAGTTAATAATATGGTTGTGGATTACACATTGACAAGCATGATCCTAACACTAGGACCCACCAATATAATCTCAGATCTAGAGGAGTTAATAATATGGTTGTGGATTACACATTGACAAGCAAGATCCTAACACTAGGACCCACCAATAATCTCAGATCTAGAGGAGTTAATAATATGGTTGTGGATTACACATTGACAAGCATGATCCTAACACTAGGACCCACCAATATAATCTCAGATCTAGAGGAGTTAATAATATGGTTGTGGATTACACATTGACAAGCATGATCCTAACACTAGGACCCACCAATATAATCTCAGATCTAGAGGAGTTAATAATATGGTTGTGGATTACACATTGACAAGCATGATCCTAACACTAGGACCCACCAATATAATCTCAGATCTAGAGGAGTTAATAATATGGTTGTGGATTACACATTGACAAGCATGATCCTAACACTAGGACCCACCAATATAATCTCAGATCTAGAGGAGTTAATAATATGGTTGTGGATTACACATTGACAAGCATGATCCTAACACTAGGACCCACCAATATAATCTCAGATCTAGAGGAGTTAATAATATGGTTGTGGATTACACATTGACAAGCATGATCCTAACACTAGGACCCACCAATATAATCTCAGATCTAGAGGAGTTAATAATATGGTTGTGGATTACACATTGACAAGCATGATCCTAACACTAGGACCCACCAATATAATCTCAGATCTAGAGGAGTTAATAATATGGTTGTGGATTACACATTGACAAGCATGATCCTAACACTAGGACCCACCAATATAATCTCAGATCTAGAGGAGTTAATAATATGGTTGTGGATTACACATTGACAAGCATGATCCTAACACTAGGACCCACCAATATAATCTCAGATCTAGAGGAGTTAATAATATGGTTGTGGATTACACATTGACAAGCATGATCCTAACACTAGGACCCACCAATATAATCTCAGATCTAGAGGAGTTAATAATATGGTTGTGGATTACACATTGACAAGCATGATCCTAACACTAGGACCCACCAATATAATCTCAGATCTAGAGGAGTTAATAATATGGTTGTGGATTACACATTGACAAGCATGATCCTAACACTAGGACCCACCAATATAATCTCAGATCTAGAGGAGTTAATAATATGGTTGTGGATTACACATTGACAAGCAAGATCCTAACACTAGGACCCACCAATATAATCTCAGATCTAGAGGAGTTAATAATATGGTTGTGGATTACACATTGACAAGCATGATCCTAACACTAGGACCCACCAATATAATCTCAGATCTAGAGGAGTTAATAATATGGTTGTGGATTACACATTGACAAGCATGATCCTAACACTAGGACCCACCAATATAATCTCAGATCTAGAGGAGTTAATAATATGGTTGTGGATTACACATTGACAAGCATGATCCTAACACTAGGACCCACCAATATAATCTCAGATCTAGAGGAGTTAATAATATGGTTGTGGATTACACATTGACAAGCATGATCCTAACACTAGGACCCACCAATATAATCTCAGATCTAGAGGAGTTAATAATATGGTTGTGGATTACACATTGACAAGCATGATCCTAACACTAGGACCCACCAATATAATCTCAGATCTAGAGGAGTTAATAATATGGTTGTGGATTACACATTGACAAGCATGATCCTAACACTAGGACCCACCAATATAATCTCAGATCTAGAGGAGTTAATAATATGGTTGTGGATTACACATTGACAAGCATGATCCTAACACTAGGACCCACCAATATAATCTCAGATCTAGAGGAGTTAATAATATGGTTGTGGATTACACATTGACAAGCATGATCCTAACACTAGGACCCACCAATATAATCTCAGATCTAGAGGAGTTAATAATATGGTTGTGGATTACACATTGACAAGCATGATCCTAACACTAGGACCCACCAATATAATCTCAGATCTAGAGGAGTTAATAATATGGTTGTGGATTACACATTGACAAGCAAGATCCTAACACTAGGACCCACCAATATAATCTCAGATCTAGAGGAGTTAATAATATGGTTGTGGATTACACATTGACAAGCATGATCCTAACACTAGGACCCACCAATATAATCTCAGATCTAGAGGAGTTAATAATATGGTTGTGGATTACACATTGACAAGCATGATCCTAACACTAGGACCCACCAATATAATCTCAGATCTAGAGGAGTTAATAATATGGTTGTGGATTACACATTGACAAGCATGATCCTAACACTAGGACCCACCAATATAATCTCAGATCTAGAGGAGTTAATAATATGGTTGTGGATTACACATTGACAAGCATGATCCTAACACTAGGACCCACCAATATAATCTCAGATCTAGAGGAGTTAATAATATGGTTGTGGATTACACATTGACAAGCATGATCCTAACACTAGGACCCACCAATATAATCTCAGATCTAGAGGAGTTAATAATATGGTTGTGGATTACACATTGACAAGCATGATCCTAACACTAGGACCCACCAATATAATCTCAGATCTAGAGGAGTTAATAATATGGTTGTGGATTACACATTGACAAGCATGATCCTAACACTAGGACCCACCAATATAATCTCAGATCTAGAGGAGTTAATAATATGGTTGTGGATTACACATTGACAAGCATGATCCTAACACTAGGACCCACCAATATAATCTCAGATCTAGAGGAGTTAATAATATGGTTGTGGATTACACATTGACAAGCATGATCCTAACACTAGGACCCACCAATATAATCTCAGATCTAGAGGAGTTAATAATATGGTTGTGGATTACACATTGACAAGCATGATCCTAACACTAGGACCCACCAATATAATCTCAGATCTAGAGGAGTTAATAATATGGTTGTGGATTACACATTGACAAGCATGATCCTAACACTAGGACCCACCAATATAATCTCAGATCTAGAGGAGTTAATAATATGGTTGTGGATTACACATTGACAAGCATGATCCTAACACTAGGACCCACCAATATAATCTCAGATCTAGAGGAGTTAATAATATGGTTGTGGATTACACATTGACAAGCATGATCCTAACACTAGGACCCACCAATATAATCTCAGATCTAGAGGAGTTAATAATATGGTTGTGGATTACACATTGACAAGCATGATCCTAACACTAGGACCCACCAATATAATCTCAGATCTAGAGGAGTTAATAATATGGTTGTGGATTACACATTGACAAGCATGATCCTAACACTAGGACCCACCAATATAATCTCAGATCTAGAGGAGTTAATAATATGGTTGTGGATTACACATTGACAAGCATGATCCTAACACTAGGACCCACCAATATAATCTCAGATCTAGAGGAGTTAATAATATGGTTGTGGATTACACATTGACAAGCATGATCCTAACACTAGGACCCACCAATATAATCTCAGATCTAGAGGAGTTAATAATATGGTTGTGGATTACACATTGACAAGCATGATCCTAACACTAGGACCACCAATATAATCTCAGATCTAGAGGAGTTAATAATATGGTTGTGGATTACACATTGACAAGCATGATCCTAACACTAGGACCCACCAATATAATCTCAGATCTAGAGGAGTTAATAATATGGTTGTGGATTACACATTGACAAGCATGATCCTAACACTAGGACCCACCAATATAATCTCAGATCTAGAGGAGTTAATAATATGGTTGTGGATTACACATTGACAAGCATGATCCTAACACTAGGACCCACCAATATAATCTCAGATCTAGAGGAGTTAATAATATGGTTGTGGATTACACATTGACAAGCATGATCCTAACACTAGGACCCACCAATAATCTCAGATCTAGAGGAGTTAATAATATGGTTGTGGATTACACATTGACAAGCATGATCCTAACACTAGGACCCACCAATATAATCTCAGATCTAGAGGAGTTAATAATATGGTTGTGGATTACACATTGACAAGCATGATCCTAACACTAGGACCCACCAATATAATCTCAGATCTAGAGGAGGTAATAATGGTTGTGGATTACACATTGACAAGCATGATCCTAACACTAGGACCCACCAATATAATCTCAGATCTAGAGGAGTTAATAATATGGTTGTGGATTACACATTGACAAGCATGATCCTAACACTAGGACCCACCAATATAATCTCAGATCTAGAGGAGTTAATAATATGGTTGTGGATTACACATTGACAAGCATGATCCTAACACTAGGACCCACCAATATAATCTCAGATCTAGAGGAGTTAATAATATGGTTGTGGATTACACATTGACAAGCATGATCCTAACACTAGGACCCACCAATATAATCTCAGATCTAGAGGAGTTAATAATATGGTTGTGGATTACACATTGACAAGCATGATCCTAACACTAGGACCCACCAATATAATCTCAGATCTAGAGGAGTTAATAATATGGTTGTGGATTACACATTGACAAGCATGATCCTAACACTAGGACCCACCAATATAATCTCAGATCTAGAGGAGTTAATAATATGGTTGTGGATTACACATTGACAAGCATGATCCTAACACTAGGACCCACCAATATAATCTCAGATCTAGAGGAGTTAATAATATGGTTGTGGATTACACATTGACAAGCATGATCCTAACACTAGGACCCACCAATATAATCTCAGATCTAGAGGAGTTAATAATATGGTTGTGGATTACACATTGACAAGCATGATCCTAACACTAGGACCCACCAATATAATCTCAGATCTAGAGGAGTTAATAATATGGTTGTGGATTACACATTGACAAGCATGATCCTAACACTAGGACCCACCAATATAATCTCAGATCTAGAGGAGTTAATAATATGGTTGTGGATTACACATTGACAAGCATGATCCTAACACTAGGACCCACCAATATAATCTCAGATCTAGAGGAGTTAATAATATGGTTGTGGATTACACATTGACAAGCATGATCCTAACACTAGGACCCACCAATATAATCTCAGATCTAGAGGAGTTAATAATATGGTTGTGGATTACACATTGACAAGCATGATCCTAACACTAGGACCCACCAATATAATCTCAGATCTAGAGGAGTTAATAATATGGTTGTGGATTACACATTGACAAGCATGATCCTAACACTAGGACCCACCAATATAATCTCAGATCTAGAGGAGTTAATAATATGGTTGTGGATTACACATTGACAAGCATGATCCTAACACTAGGACCCACCAATATAATCTCAGATCTAGAGGAGTTAATAATATGGTTGTGGATTACACATTGACAAGCATGATCCTAACACTAGGACCCACCAATATAATCTCAGATCTAGAGGAGTTAATAATATGGTTGTGGATTACACATTGACAAGCATGATCCTAACACTAGGACCCACCAATATAATCTCAGATCTAGAGGAGTTAATAATATGGTTGTGGATTACACATTGACAAGCATGATCCTAACACTAGGACCCACCAATATAATCTCAGATCTAGAGGAGTTAATAATATGGTTGTGGATTACACATTGACAAGCATGATCCTAACACTAGGACCCACCAATATAATCTCAGATCTAGAGGAGTTAATAATATGGTTGTGGATTACACATTGACAAGCATGATCCTAACACTAGGACCCACCAATATAATCTCAGATCTAGAGGAGTTAATAATATGGTTGTGGATTACACATTGACAAGCATGATCCTAACACTAGGACCCACCAATATAATCTCAGATCTAGAGGAGTTAATAATATGGTTGTGGATTACACATTGACAAGCATGATCCTAACACTAGGACCCACCAATATAATCTCAGATCTAGAGGAGTTAATAATATGGTTGTGGATTACACATTGACAAGCATGATCCTAACACTAGGACCCACCAATATAATCTCAGATCTAGAGGAGTTAATAATATGGTTGGATTACACATTGACAAGCATGATCCTAACACTAGGACCCACCAATATAATCTCAGATCTAGAGGAGTTAATAATATGGTTGTGGATTACACATTGACAAGCATGATCCTAACACTAGGACCCACCAATATAATCTCAGATCTAGAGGAGTTAATAATATGGTTGTGGATTACACATTGACAAGCATGATCCTAACACTAGGACCCACCAATATAATCTCAGATCTAGAGGAGTTAATAATATGGTTGTGGATTACACATTGACAAGCATGATCCTAACACTAGGACCCACCAATATAATCTCAGATCTAGAGGAGTTAATAATATGGTTGTGGATTACACATTGACAAGCATGATCCTAACACTAGGACCCACCAATATAATCTCAGATCTAGAGGAGTTAATAATATGGTTGTGGATTACACATTGACAAGCATGATCCTAACACTAGGACCCACCAATATAATCTCAGATCTAGAGGAGTTAATAATATGGTTGTGGATTACACATTGACAAGCATGATCCTAACACTAGGACCCACCAATATAATCTCAGATCTAGAGGAGTTAATAATATGGTTGTGGATTACACATTGACAAGCATGATCCTAACACTAGGACCCACCAATATAATCTCAGATCTAGAGGAGTTAATAATATGGTTGTGGATTACACATTGACAAGCATGATCCTAACACTAGGACCCACCAATATAATCTCAGATCTAGAGGAGTTAATAATATGGTTGTGGATTACACATTGACAAGCATGATCCTAACACTAGGACCCACCAATATAATCTCAGATCTAGAGGAGTTAATAATATGGTTGTGGATTACACATTGACAAGCATGATCCTAACACTAGGACCCACCAATAATCTCAGATCTAGAGGAGTTAATAATATGGTTGTGGATTACACATTGACAAGCATGATCCTAACACTAGGACCCACCAATATAATCTCAGATCTAGAGGAGTTAATAATATGGTTGTGGATTACACATTGACAAGCATGATCCTAACACTAGGACCCACCAATATAATCTCAGATCTAGAGGAGTTAATAATATGGTTGTGGATTACACATTGACAAGCATGATCCTAACACTAGGACCCACCAATATAATCTCAGATCTAGAGGAGTTAATAATATGGTTGTGGATTACACATTGACAAGCATGATCCTAACACTAGGACCCACCAATATAATCTCAGATCTAGAGGAGTTAATAATATGGTTGTGGATTACACATTGACAAGCATGATCCTAACACTAGGACCCACCAATATAATCTCAGATCTAGAGGAGTTAATAATATGGTTGTGGATTACACATTGACAAGCATGATCCTAACACTAGGACCCACCAATATAATCTCAGATCTAGAGGAGTTAATAATATGGTTGTGGATTACACATTGACAAGCATGATCCTAACACTAGGACCCACCAATATAATCTCAGATCTAGAGGAGTTAATAATATGGTTGTGGATTACACATTGACAAGCATGATCCTAACACTAGGACCCACCAATATAATCTCAGATCTAGAGGAGTTAATAATATGGTTGTGGATTACACATTGACAAGCATGATCCTAACACTAGGACCCACCAATATAATCTCAGATCTAGAGGAGTTAATAATATGGTTGTGGATTACACATTGACAAGCATGATCCTAACACTAGGACCCACCAATATAATCTCAGATCTAGAGGAGTTAATAATATGGTTGTGGATTACACATTGACAAGCATGATCCTAACACTAGGACCCACCAATATAATCTCAGATCTAGAGGAGTTAATAATATGGTTGTGGATTACACATTGACAAGCATGATCCTAACACTAGGACCCACCAATATAATCTCAGATCTAGAGGAGTTAATAATATGGTTGTGGATTACACATTGACAAGCATGATCCTAACACTAGGACCCACCAATATAATCTCAGATCTAGAGGAGTTAATAATATGGTTGTGGATTACACATTGACAAGCATGATCCTAACACTAGGACCCACCAATATAATCTCAGATCTAGAGGAGTTAATAATATGGTTGTGGATTACACATTGACAAGCATGATCCTAACACTAGGACCCACCAATATAATCTCAGATCTAGAGGAGTTAATAATATGGTTGTGGATTACACATTGACAAGCATGATCCTAACACTAGGACCCACCAATATAATCTCAGATCTAGAGGAGTTAATAATATGGTTGTGGATTACACATTGACAAGCATGATCCTAACACTAGGACCCACCAATATAATCTCAGATCTAGAGGAGTTAATAATATGGTTGTGGATTACACATTGACAAGCATGATCCTAACACTAGGACCCACCAATATAATCTCAGATCTAGAGGAGTTAATAATATGGTTGTGGATTACACATTGACAAGCATGATCCTAACACTAGGACCCACCAATATAATCTCAGATCTAGAGGAGTTAATAATATGGTTGTGGATTACACATTGACAAGCATGATCCTAACACTAGGACCCACCAATATAATCTCAGATCTAGAGGAGTTAATAATATGGTTGTGGATTACACATTGACAAGCATGATCCTAACACTAGGACCCACCAATATAATCTCAGATCTAGAGGAGTTAATAATATGGTTGTGGATTACACATTGACAAGCATGATCCTAACACTAGGACCCACCAATATAATCTCAGATCTAGAGGAGTTAATAATATGGTTGTGGATTACACATTGACAAGCATGATCCTAACACTAGGACCCACCAATATAATCTCAGATCTAGAGGAGTTAATAATATGGTTGTGGATTACACATTGACAAGCATGATCCTAACACTAGGACCCACCAATATAATCTCAGATCTAGAGGAGTTAATAATATGGTTGTGGATTACACATTGACAAGCATGATCCTAACACTAGGACCCACCAATATAATCTCAGATCTAGAGGAGTTAATAATATGGTTGTGGATTACACATTGACAAGCATGATCCTAACACTAGGACCCACCAATATAATCTCAGATCTAGAGGAGTTAATAATATGGTTGTGGATTACACATTGACAAGCATGATCCTAACACTAGGACCCACCAATATAATCTCAGATCTAGAGGAGTTAATAATATGGTTGTGGATTACACATTGACAAGCATGATCCTAACACTAGGACCCACCAATATAATCTCAGATCTAGAGGAGTTAATAATATGGTTGTGGATTACACATTGACAAGCATGATCCTAACACTAGGACCCACCAATATAATCTCAGATCTAGAGGAGTTAATAATATGGTTGTGGATTACACATTGACAAGCATGATCCTAACACTAGGACCCACCAATATAATCTCAGATCTAGAGGAGTTAATAATATGGTTGTGGATTACACATTGACAAGCATGATCCTAACACTAGGACCCACCAATATAATCTCAGATCTAGAGGAGTTAATAATATGGTTGTGGATTACACATTGACAAGCATGATCCTAACACTAGGACCCACCAATATAATCTCAGATCTAGAGGAGTTAATAATATGGTTGTGGATTACACATTGACAAGCATGATCCTAACACTAGGACCCACCAATATAATCTCAGATCTAGAGGAGTTAATAATATGGTTGTGGATTACACATTGACAAGCATGATCCTAACACTAGGACCCACCAATATAATCTCAGATCTAGAGGAGTTAATAATATGGTTGTGGATTACACATTGACAAGCATGATCCTAACACTAGGACCCACCAATATAATCTCAGATCTAGAGGAGTTAATAATATGGTTGTGGATTACACATTGACAAGCATGATCCTAACACTAGGACCCACCAATATAATCTCAGATCTAGAGGAGTTAATAATATGGTTGTGGATTACACATTGACAAGCATGATCCTAACACTAGGACCCACCAATATAATCTCAGATCTAGAGGAGTTAATAATATGGTTGTGGATTACACATTGACAAGCATGATCCTAACACTAGGACCCACCAATATAATCTCAGATCTAGAGGAGTTAATAATATGGTTGTGGATTACACATTGACAAGCATGATCCTAACACTAGGACCCACCAATATAATCTCAGATCTAGAGGAGTTAATAATATGGTTGTGGATTACACATTGACAAGCATGATCCTAACACTAGGACCCACCAATATAATCTCAGATCTAGAGGAGTTAATAATATGGTTGTGGATTACACATTGACAAGCATGATCCTAACACTAGGACCCACCAATATAATCTCAGATCTAGAGGAGTTAATAATATGGTTGTGGATTACACATTGACAAGCATGATCCTAACACTAGGACCCACCAATATAATCTCAGATCTAGAGGAGTTAATAATATGGTTGTGGATTACACATTGACAAGCATGATCCTAACACTAGGACCCACCAATATAATCTCAGATCTAGAGGAGTTAATAATATGGTTGTGGATTACACATTGACAAGCATGATCCTAACACTAGGACCCACCAATATAATCTCAGATCTAGAGGAGTTAATAATATGGTTGTGGATTACACATTGACAAGCATGATCCTAACACTAGGACCCACCAATATAATCTCAGATCTAGAGGAGTTAATAATATGGTTGTGGATTACACATTGACAAGCATGATCCTAACACTAGGACCCACCAATATAATCTCAGATCTAGAGGAGTTAATAATATGGTTGTGGATTACACATTGACAAGCATGATCCTAACACTAGGACCCACCAATATAATCTCAGATCTAGAGGAGTTAATAATATGGTTGTGGATTACACATTGACAAGCATGATCCTAACACTAGGACCCACCAATATAATCTCAGATCTAGAGGAGTTAATAATATGGTTGTGGATTACACATTGACAAGCATGATCCTAACACTAGGACCCACCAATATAATCTCAGATCTAGAGGAGTTAATAATATGGTTGTGGATTACACATTGACAAGCATGATCCTAACACTAGGACCCACCAATATAATCTCAGATCTAGAGGAGTTAATAATATGGTTGTGGATTACACATTGACAAGCATGATCCTAACACTAGGACCCACCAATATAATCTCAGATCTAGAGGAGCTTATAATATGGTTGTGGATTACACATTGACAAGCATGATCCTAACACTAGGACCCACCAATATAATCTCAGATCTAGAGGAGTTAATAATATGGTTGTGGATTACACATTGACAAGCATGATCCTAACACTAGGACCCACCAATATAATCTCAGATCTAGAGGAGTTAATAATATGGTTGTGGATTACACATTGACAAGCATGATCCTAACACTAGGACCCACCAATATAATCTCAGATCTAGAGGAGTTAATAATATGGTTGTGGATTACACATTGACAAGCATGATCCTAACACTAGGACCCACCAATATAATCTCAGATCTAGAGGAGTAATAATATGGTTGTGGATTACAGATTGACAAGCATGATCCTAACGCTGGGACCCACCAATATAATCTCAGATCTAGAGGAGTTAATATATGGTTGTGGATTACACATTGACAAGCATGATCCTAACACTAGGACCCACCAATATAATCTCAGATCTAGAGGAGTTAATAATATGGTTGTGGATTACACATTGACAAGCATGATCCTAACACTAGGACCACCAATATAATCTCAGATCTAGAGGAGTTAATAATATGGTTGTGGATTACACATTGACAAGCATGATCCTAACACTAGGACCCCAATATAATCTCAGATCTAGAGGAGTTAATAATATGGTTGTGGATTACACATTGACAAGCATGATCCTAACACTAGGACCCACCAATATAATCTCAGATCTAGAGGAGTTAATAATATGGTTGTGGATTACACATTGACAAGCATGATCCTAACACTAGGACCCACCAATATAATCTCAGATCTAGAGGAGTTAATAATATGGTTGTGGATTACACATTGACAAGCATGATCCTAACACTAGGACCCACCAATATAATCTCAGATCTAGAGGAGTTAATAATATGGTTGTGGATTACACATTGACAAGCATGATCCTAACACTAGGACCCACCAATATAATCTCAGATCTAGAGGAGTTAATAATATGGTTGTGGATTACACATTGACAAGCATGATCCTAACACTAGGACCCACCAATATAATCTCAGATCTAGAGGAGTTAATAATATGGTTGTGGATTACATTGACAAGCATGATCCTAACACTAGGACCCACCAATATAATCTCAGATCTAGAGGAGTTAATAATATGGTTGTGGATTACACATTGACAAGCATGATCCTAACACTAGGACCCACCAATATAATCTCAGATCTAGAGGAGTTAATAATATGGTTGTGGATTACACATTGACAAGCATGATCCTAACACTAGGACCCACCAATATAATCTCAGATCTAGAGGAGTTAATAATATGGTTGTGGATTACACATTGACAAGCATGATCCTAACACTAGGACCCACCAATATAATCTCAGATCTAGAGGAGTTAATAATATGGTTGTGGATTACACATTGACAAGCATGATCCTAACACTAGGACCCACCAATATAATCTCAGATCTAGAGGAGTTAATAATATGGTTGTGGATTACACATTGACAAGCATGATCCTAACACTAGGACCCACCAATATAATCTCAGATCTAGAGGAGTTAATAATATGGTTGTGGATTACACATTGACAAGCATGATCCTAAACACTAGGACCCACCAATATAATCTCAGATCTAGAGGAGTTAATAATATGGTTGTGGATTACACATTGACAAGCATGATCCTAACACTAGGACCCACCAATATAATCTCAGATCTAGAGGAGTTAATAATATGGTTGTGGATTACACATTGACAAGCATGATCCTAACACTAGGACCCACCAATATAATCTCAGATCTAGAGGAGTTAATAATATGGTTGTGGATTACACATTGACAAGCATGATCCTAACACTAGGACCCACCAATATAATCTCAGATCTAGAGGAGTTAATAATATGGTTGTGGATTACACATTGACAAGCATGATCCTAACACTAGGACCCACCAATATAATCTCAGATCTAGAGGAGTTAATAATATGGTTGTGGATTACACATTGACAAGCATGATCCTAACACTAGGACCCACCAATATAATCTCAGATCTAGAGGAGTAAGTAATATGGTTGTGGATTACACATTGACAAGCATGATCCTAACACTAGGACCCACCAATATAATCTCAGATCTAGAGGAGTTAATAATATGGTTGTGGATTACACATTGACAAGCATGATCCTAACACTAGGACCCACCAATATAATCTCAGATCTAGAGGAGTTAATAATATGGTTGTGGATTACACATTGACAAGCATGATCCTAACACTAGGACCCACCAATATAATCTCAGATCTAGAGGAGTTAATAATATGGTTGTGGATTACACATTGACAAGCATGATCCTAACACTAGGACCCACCAATATAATCTCAGATCTAGAGGAGTTAATAATATGGTTGTGGATTACACATTGACAAGCATGATCCTAACACTAGGACCCACCAATATAATCTCAGATCTAGAGGAGTTAATAATATGGTTGTGGATTACACATTGACAAGCATGATCCTAACACTAGGACCCACCAATATAATCTCAGATCTAGAGGAGTTAATAATATGGTTGTGGATTACACATTGACAAGCATGATCCTAACACTAGGACCCACCAATATAATCTCAGATCTAGAGGAGTTAATAATATGGTTGTGGATTACACATTGACAAGCATGATCCTAACACTAGGACCCACCAATATAATCTCAGATCTAGAGGAGTTAATAATATGGTTGTGGATTACACATTGACAAGCATGATCCTAACACTAGGACCCACCAATATAATCTCAGATCTAGAGGAGTTAATAATATGGTTGTGGATTACACATTGACAAGCATGATCCTAACACTAGGACCCACCAATATAATCTCAGATCTAGAGGAGTTAATAATATGGTTGTGGATTACACATTGACAAGCATGATCCTAACACTAGGACCCACCAATATAATCTCAGATCTAGAGGAGTTAATAATATGGTTGTGGATTACACATTGACAAGCATGATCCTAACACTAGGACCCACCAATATAATCTCAGATCTAGAGGAGTTAATAATATGGTTGTGGATTACACATTGACAAGCATGATCCTAACACTAGGACCCACCAATATAATCTCAGATCTAGAGGAGTTAATAATATGGTTGTGGATTACACATTGACAAGCATGATCCTAACACTAGGACCCACCAATATAATCTCAGATCTAGAGGAGTTAATAATATGGTTGTGGATTACACATTGACAAGCATGATCCTAACACTAGGACCCACCAATATAATCTCAGATCTAGAGGAGTTAATAATATGGTTGTGGATTACACATTGACAAGCATGATCCTAACACTAGGACCCACCAATATAATCTCAGATCTAGAGGAGTTAATAATATGGTTGTGGATTACACATTGACAAGCATGATCCTAACACTAGGACCCACCAATATAATCTCAGATCTAGAGGAGTTAATAATATGGTTGTGGATTACACATTGACAAGCATGATCCTAACACTAGGACCCACCAATATAATCTCAGATCTAGAGGAGTTAATAATATGGTTGTGGATTACACATTGACAAGCATGATCCTAACACTAGGACCCACCAATATAATCTCAGATCTAGAGGAGTTAATAATATGGTTGTGGATTACACATTGACAAGCATGATCCTAACACTAGGACCCACCAATATAATCTCAGATCTAGAGGAGTTAATAATATGGTTGTGGATTACACATTGACAAGCATGATCCTAACACTAGGACCCACCAATATAATCTCAGATCTAGAGGAGTTAATAATATGGTTGTGGATTACACATTGACAAGCATGATCCTAACACTAGGACCCACCAATATAATCTCAGATCTAGAGGAGTTAATAATATGGTTGTGGATTACACATTGACAAGCATGATCCTAACACTAGGACCCACCAATATAATCTCAGATCTAGAGGAGTTAATAATATGGTTGTGGATTACACATTGACAAGCATGATCCTAACACTAGGACCCACCAATATAATCTCAGATCTAGAGGAGTTAATAATATGGTTGTGGATTACACATTGACAAGCATGATCCTAACACTAGGACCCACCAATATAATCTCAGATCTAGAGGAGTTAATAATATGGTTGTGGATTACACATTGACAAGCATGATCCTAACACTAGGACCCACCAATATAATCTCAGATCTAGAGGAGTTAATAATATGGTTGTGGATTACACATTGACAAGCATGATCCTAACACTAGGACCCACCAATATAATCTCAGATCTAGAGGAGTTAATAATATGGTTGTGGATTACACATTGACAAGCATGATCCTAACACTAGGACCCACCAATATAATCTCAGATCTAGAGGAGTTAATAATATGGTTGTGGATTACACATTGACAAGCATGATCCTAACACTAGGACCCACCAATATAATCTCAGATCTAGAGGAGTTAATAATATGGTTGTGGATTACACATTGACAAGCATGATCCTAACACTAGGACCCACCAATATAATCTCAGATCTAGAGGAGTTAATAATATGGTTGTGGATTACACATTGACAAGCATGATCCTAACACTAGGACCCACCAATATAATCTCAGATCTAGAGGAGTTAATAATATGGTTGTGGATTACACATTGACAAGCATGATCCTAACACTAGGACCCACCAATATAATCTCAGATCTAGAGGAGTTAATAATATGGTTGTGGATTACACATTGACAAGCATGATCCTAACACTAGGACCCACCAATATAATCTCAGATCTAGAGGAGTTAATAATATGGTTGTGGATTACACATTGACAAGCATGATCCTAACACTAGGACCCACCAATATAATCTCAGATCTAGAGGAGTTAATAATATGGTTGTGGATTACACATTGACAAGCATGATCCTAACACTAGGACCCACCAATATAATCTCAGATCTAGAGGAGTTAATAATATGGTTGTGGATTACACATTGACAAGCATGATCCTAACACTAGGACCCACCAATATAATCTCAGATCTAGAGGAGTTAATAATATGGTTGTGGATTACACATTGACAAGCATGATCCTAACACTAGGACCCACCAATATAATCTCAGATCTAGAGGAGTTAATAATATGGTTGTGGATTACACATTGACAAGCATGATCCTAACACTAGGACCCACCAATATAATCTCAGATCTAGAGGAGTTAATAATATGGTTGTGGATTACACATTGACAAGCATGATCCTAACACTAGGACCCACCAATATAATCTCAGATCTAGAGGAGTTAATAATATGGTTGTGGATTACACATTGACAAGCATGATCCTAACACTAGGACCCACCAATATAATCTCAGATCTAGAGGAGTTAATAATATGGTTGTGGATTACACATTGACAAGCATGATCCTAACACTAGGACCCACCAATATAATCTCAGATCTAGAGGAGTTAATAATATGGTTGTGGATTACACATTGACAAGCATGATCCTAACACTAGGACCCACCAATATAATCTCAGATCTAGAGGAGTTAATAATATGGTTGTGGATTACACATTGACAAGCATGATCCTAACACTAGGACCCACCAATATAATCTCAGATCTAGAGGAGTTAATAATATGGTTGTGGATTACACATTGACAAGCATGATCCTAACACTAGGACCCACCAATATAATCTCAGATCTAGAGGAGTTAATAATATGGTTGTGGATTACACATTGACAAGCATGATCCTAACACTAGGACCCACCAATATAATCTCAGATCTAGAGGAGTTAATAATATGGTTGTGGATTACACATTGACAAGCATGATCCTAACACTAGGACCCACCAATATAATCTCAGATCTAGAGGAGTTAATAATATGGTTGTGGATTACACATTGACAAGCATGATCCTAACACTAGGACCCACCAATATAATCTCAGATCTAGAGGAGTTAATAATATGGTTGTGGATTACACATTGACAAGCATGATCCTAACACTAGGACCCACCAATATAATCTCAGATCTAGAGGAGTTAATAATATGGTTGTGGATTACACATTGACAAGCATGATCCTAACACTAGGACCCACCAATATAATCTCAGATCTAGAGGAGTTAATAATATGGTTGTGGATTACACATTGACAAGCATGATCCTAACACTAGGACCCACCAATATAATCTCAGATCTAGAGGAGTTAATAATATGGTTGTGGATTACACATTGACAAGCATGATCCTAACACTAGGACCCACCAATATAATCTCAGATCTAGAGGAGTTAATAATATTGTGATAGAATACACATTGACAAGCATGATCCTAACACTAGGACCCACCAATATAATCTCAGATCTAGAGGAGTTAATAATATGGTTGTGGATTACACATTGACAAGCATGATCCTAACACTAGGACCCACCAATATAATCTCAGATCTAGAGGAGTTAATAATATGGTTGTGGATTACACATTGACAAGCATGATCCTAACACTAGGACCCACCAATATAATCTCAGATCTAGAGGAGTTAATAATATGGTTGTGGATTACACATTGACAAGCATGATCCTAACACTAGGACCCACCAATATAATCTCAGATCTAGAGGAGTGAATAATTTGGTTGTGGATTACACATTGACAAGCATGATCCTAACACTAGGACCCACCAATATAATCTCAGATCTAGAGGAGTTAATAATATGGTTGTGGATTACACATTGACAAGCATGATCCTAACACTAGGACCCACCAATATAATCTCAGATCTAGAGGAGTTAATAATATGGTTGTGGATTACACATTGACAAGCATGATCCTAACACTAGGACCCACCAATATAATCTCAGATCTAGAGGAGTTAATAATATGGTTGTGGATTACACATTGACAAGCATGATCCTAACACTAGGACCCACCAATATAATCTCAGATCTAGAGGAGTTAATAATATGGTTGTGGATTACACATTGACAAGCATGATCCTAACACTAGGACCCACCAATATAATCTCAGATCTAGAGGAGTTTAATAATGGTTGTGGATTACACATTGACAAGCATGATCCTAACACTAGGACCCACCAATATAATCTCAGATCTAGAGGAGTTAATAATATGGTTGTGGATTACACATTGACAAGCATGATCCTAACACTAGGACCCACCAATATAATCTCAGATCTAGAGGAGTTAATAATATGGTTGTGGATTACACATTGACAAGCATGATCCTAACACTAGGACCCACCAATATAATCTCAGATCTAGAGGAGTTAATAATATGGTTGTGGATTACACATTGACAAGCATGATCCTAACACTAGGACCCACCAATATAATCTCAGATCTAGAGGAGTTAATAATATGGTTGTGGATTACACATTGACAAGCATGATCCTAACACTAGGACCCACCAATATAATCTCAGATCTAGAGGAGTTAATAATATGGTTGTGGATTACACATTGACAAGCATGATCCTAACACTAGGACCCACCAATATAATCTCAGATCTAGAGGAGTTAATAATATGGTTGTGGATTACACATTGACAAGCATGATCCTAACACTAGGACCCACCAATATAATCTCAGATCTAGAGGAGTTAATAATATGGTTGTGGATTACACATTGACAAGCATGATCCTAACACTAGGACCCACCAATATAATCTCAGATCTAGAGGAGTTAATAATATGGTTGTGGATTACACATTGACAAGCATGATCCTAACACTAGGACCCACCAATATAATCTCAGATCTAGAGGAGTTAATAATATGGTTGTGGATTACACATTGACAAGCATGATCCTAACACTAGGACCCACCAATATAATCTCAGATCTAGAGGAGTTAATAATATGGTTGTGGATTACACATTGACAAGCATGATCCTAACACTAGGACCCACCAATATAATCTCAGATCTAGAGGAGTTAATAATATGGTTGTGGATTACACATTGACAAGCATGATCCTAACACTAGGACCCACCAATATAATCTCAGATCTAGAGGAGTTAATAATATGGTTGTGGATTACACATTGACAAGCATGATCCTAACACTAGGACCCACCAATATAATCTCAGATCTAGAGGAGTTAATAATATGGTTGTGGATTACACATTGACAAGCATGATCCTAACACTAGGACCCACCAATATAATCTCAGATCTAGAGGAGTTAATAATATGGTTGTGGATTACACATTGACAAGCATGATCCTAACACTAGGACCCACCAATATAATCTCAGATCTAGAGGAGTTAATAATATGGTTGTGGATTACACATTGACAAGCATGATCCTAACACTAGGACCCACCAATATAATCTCAGATCTAGAGGAGTTAATAATATGGTTGTGGATTACACATTGACAAGCATGATCCTAACACTAGGACCCACCAATATAATCTCAGATCTAGAGGAGTTAATAATATGGTTGTGGATTACACATTGACAAGCATGATCCTAACACTAGGACCCACCAATATAATCTCAGATCTAGAGGAGTTAATAATATGGTTGTGGATTACACATTGACAAGCATGATCCTAACACTAGGACCCACCAATATAATCTCAGATCTAGAGGAGTTAATAATATGGTTGTGGATTACACATTGACAAGCATGATCCTAACACTAGGACCCACCAATATAATCTCAGATCTAGAGGAGTTAATAATATGGTTGTGGATTACACATTGACAAGCATGATCCTAACACTAGGACCCACCAATATAATCTCAGATCTAGAGGAGTTAATAATATGGTTGTGGATTACACATTGACAAGCATGATCCTAACACTAGGACCCACCAATATAATCTCAGATCTAGAGGAGTTAATAATATGGTTGTGGATTACACATTGACAAGCATGATCCTAACACTAGGACCCACCAATATAATCTCAGATCTAGAGGAGTTAATAATATGGTTGTGGATTACACATTGACAAGCATGATCCTAACACTAGGACCCACCAATATAATCTCAGATCTAGAGGAGTTAATAATATGGTTGTGGATTACACATTGACAAGCATGATCCTAACACTAGGACCCACCAATATAATCTCAGATCTAGAGGAGTTAATAATATGGTTGTGGATTACACATTGACAAGCATGATCCTAACACTAGGACCCACCAATATAATCTCAGATCTAGAGGAGTTAATAATATGGTTGTGGATTACACATTGACAAGCATGATCCTAACACTAGGACCCACCAATATAATCTCAGATCTAGAGGAGTTAATAATATGGTTGTGGATTACACATTGACAAGCATGATCCTAACACTAGGACCCACCAATATAATCTCAGATCTAGAGGAGTTAATAATATGGTTGTGGATTACACATTGACAAGCATGATCCTAACACTAGGACCCACCAATATAATCTCAGATCTAGAGGAGTTAATAATATGGTTGTGGATTACACATTGACAAGCATGATCCTAACACTAGGACCCACCAATATAATCTCAGATCTAGAGGAGTTAATAATATGGTTGTGGATTACACATTGACAAGCATGATCCTAACACTAGGACCCACCAATATAATCTCAGATCTAGAGGAGTTAATAATATGGTTGTGGATTACACATTGACAAGCATGATCCTAACACTAGGACCCACCAATATAATCTCAGATCTAGAGGAGTTAATAATATGGTTGTGGATTACACATTGACAAGCATGATCCTAACACTAGGACCCACCAATATAATCTCAGATCTAGAGGAGTTAATAATATGGTTGTGGATTACACATTGACAAGCATGATCCTAACACTAGGACCCACCAATATAATCTCAGATCTAGAGGAGTTAATAATATGGTTGTGGATTACACATTGACAAGCATGATCCTAACACTAGGACCCACCAATATAATCTCAGATCTAGAGGAGTTAATAATATGGTTGTGGATTACACATTGACAAGCATGATCCTAACACTAGGACCCACCAATATCTCAGATCTAGAGGAGTTAATAATATGGTTGTGGATTACACATTGACAAGCATGATCCTAACACTAGGACCCACCAATATAATCTCAGATCTAGAGGAGTTAATAATATGGTTGTGGATTACACATTGACAAGCATGATCCTAACACTAGGACCCACCAATATAATCTCAGATCTAGAGGAGTTAATAATATGGTTGTGGATTACACATTGACAAGCATGATCCTAACACTAGGACCCACCAATATAATCTCAGATCTAGAGGAGTTAATAATATGGTTGTGGATTACACATTGACAAGCATGATCCTAACACTAGGACCCACCAATATAATCTCAGATCTAGAGGAGTTAATAATATGGTTGTGGATTACACATTGACAAGCATGATCCTAACACTAGGACCCACCAATATAATCTCAGATCTAGAGGAGTTAATAATATGGTTGTGGATTACACATTGACAAGCATGATCCTAACACTAGGACCCACCAATATAATCTCAGATCTAGAGGAGTTAATAATATGGTTGTGGATTACACATTGACAAGCATGATCCTAACACTAGGACCCACCAATATAATCTCAGATCTAGAGGAGTTAATAATATGGTTGTGGATTACACATTGACAAGCATGATCCTAACACTAGGACCCACCAATATAATCTCAGATCTAGAGGAGTTAATAATATGGTTGTGGATTACACATTGACAAGCATGATCCTAACACTAGGACCCACCAATATAATCTCAGATCTAGAGGAGTTAATAATATGGTTGTGGATTACACATTGACAAGCATGATCCTAACACTAGGACCACCAATATAATCTCAGATCTAGAGGAGTTAATAATATGGTTGTGGATTACACATTGACAAGCATGATCCTAACACTAGGACCCACCAATATAATCTCAGATCTAGAGGAGTTAATAATATGGTTGTGGATTACACATTGACAAGCATGATCCTAACACTAGGACCCACCAATATAATCTCAGATCTAGAGGAGTTAATAATATGGTTGTGGATTACACATTGACAAGCATGATCCTAACACTAGGACGCACCAATAATCTCAGATCTAGAGGAGTTAATAATATGGTTGTGGATTACACATTGACAAGCATGATCCTAACACTAGGACCCACCAATATAATCTCAGATCTAGAGGAGTTAATAATATGGTTGTGGATTACACATTGACAAGCATGATCCTAACACTAGGACCCACCAATATAATCTCAGATCTAGAGGAGTTAATAATATGGTTGTGGATTACACATTGACAAGCATGATCCTAACACTAGGACCCACCAATAATCTCAGATCTAGAGGAGGTAATAATATGGTTGTGGATTACACATTGACAAGCATGATCCTAACACTAGGACCCACCAATATAATCTCAGATCTAGAGGAGTTAATAATATGGTTGTGGATTACACATTGACAAGCATGATCCTAACACTAGGACCCACCAATATAATCTCAGATCTAGAGGAGTTAATAATATGGTTGTGGATTACACATTGACAAGCATGATCCTAACACTAGGACCCACCAATATAATCTCAGATCTAGAGGAGTTAATAATATGGTTGTGGATTACACATTGACAAGCATGATCCTAACACTAGGACCCACCAATATAATCTCAGATCTAGAGGAGTTAATAATATGGTTGTGGATTACACATTGACAAGCATGATCCTAACACTAGGACCCACCAATATAATCTCAGATCTAGAGGAGTTAATAATATGGTTGTGGATTACACATTGACAAGCATGATCCTAACACTAGGACCCACCATCATAATCTCAGATCTAGAGGAGTTAATAATATGGTTGTGGATTACACATTGACAAGCATGATCCTAACACTAGGACCCACCAATATAATCTCAGATCTAGAGGAGTTAATAATATGGTTGTGGATTACACATTGACAAGCATGATCCTAACACTAGACCCCACCAATAATCTCAGATCTAGAGGAGTTAATATGGTTGTGGATTACACATTGACAAGCATGATCCTAACACTAGGACCCACCAATATAATCTCAGATCTAGAGGAGTTAATAATATGGTTGTGGATTACACATTGACAAGCATGATCCTAACACTAGGACCCACCAATATAATCTCAGATCTAGAGGAGTTAATAATATGGTTGTGGATTACACATTGACAAGCATGATCCTAACACTAGGACCCACCAATATAATCTCAGATCTAGAGGAGTTAATAATATGGTTGTGGATTACACATTGACAAGCATGATCCTAACACTAGGACCCACCAATATAATCTCAGATCTAGAGGAGTTAATAATATGGTTGTGGATTACACATTGACAAGCATGATCCTAACACTAGGACCCACCAATATAATCTCAGATCTAGAGGAGTTAATAATATGGTTGTGGATTACACATTGACAAGCATGATCCTAACACTAGGACCCACCAATATAATCTCAGATCTAGAGGAGTTAAAATGGTTGTGGATTACACATTGACAAGCATGATCCTAACACTAGGACCCACCAATATAATCTCAGATCTAGAGGAGTTAATAATATGGTTGTGGATTACACATTGACAAGCATGATCCTAACACTAGGACCCACCAATATAATCTCAGATCTAGAGGAGTTAATAATATGGTTGTGGATTACACATTGACAAGCATGATCCTAACACTAGGACCCACCAATATAATCTCAGATCTAGAGGAGTTAATAATATGGTTGTGGATTACACATTGACAAGCATGATCCTAACACTAGGACCCACCAATATAATCTCAGATCTAGAGGAGTTAATAATATGGTTGTGGATTACACATTGACAAGCATGATCCTAACACTAGGACCCACCAATATAATCTCAGATCTAGAGGAGTTAATAATATGGTTGTGGATTACACATTGACAAGCATGATCCTAACACTAGGACCCACCAATATAATCTCAGATCTAGAGGAGTTAATAATATGGTTGTGGATTACACATTGACAAGCATGATCCTAACACTAGGACCCACCAATATAATCTCAGATCTAGAGGAGTTAATAATATGGTTGTGGATTACACATTGGATACACTGATGTTCCAGAATGAGGTAACTCCAAACCTTTTTTACACCTAACTCCCTAATGTTGCTCTAAGCTAAGAAAACACTCACAATTACTATATGACTGTATGATGTATGTCTTGGCCAAATGTTTGATAGCCATTATATAGATTTCATTTAGTTATTTGTGATGATTGTTTAATTATTTTATGTATTCACGTACTCATATAATATGCAAGTTTAGTAGCTTAACTGGACGCATACATACAGCTTAGAACACTCAATAATAGTAATCCTTTATGTTATCTAATATACATATATGGATAATTTTATTTACACTTTATTATTTACACTCTAATCTGGATTATTATTCATTTTAGCTAGGTAAATACTCCACATCCAATTACTCTACACAGAGTACAACATCCATAGTAATTCAACATTACTTGGAAATAGGTTAGGTAACCTTATTACGCACACCAAACTCCCCTGTATTAATATTCTAGGAAGCCTGTGGACGCCTCGCAGCTGACCTGACGCCCTACACACCCTTCTGCTACGGGTAAATACTATCTCAATAAACTTTATGTTTTGTTCTGGGTTTACTAAAGTGTATGTTGTGTATAATATGTTTACCTTTCTTTTTTAACCTTTTGGAGATTGTGACGCATTTTGACAGTATATTCTGGCTATCATTAAACAATTTTAATTTATTTATAAAGGATCTGTGGGAATTATAAGGGTAAAGACTATCTCAATTAACTCTCTGACTGCCACATACCCTTCCTAACATGAATAAAATCGTCAGAGGGTTAATCGGAATAGTATTTACCCTTTTAACCCTTATTTAGCGGGGCCCGACTTAAGTCCGTATCGAGAAAATTGGACTATATGGCGGGGCCCGACTTAAGTCCGTGGGCGCATTCCTGCCCTAATTTAGGTGGAAAGCGAAACCTGGTGGTCAGGCGGTGTACTACAAGGTCCCATCCACACATCCCCACTGCATGACCATGACTCAGTAACCCTCAAGCAGCCGTAATGGAAGGTCAAGATTTGCCCGTGTCCGATTCGGTGGCCGCCACCCCTAGTGCGTCGCGCCACCCTACTCATCACGCCCCGCTCACCGCCCAGGACCTAGATATCATGATGAACTCTTCAGAACTTTCTAATAGGCTGTTGAATGACACCATGGAAGGTCTAGGTGAGAATTTTGATAGTGTGGATGACTCGGAAGACAAAAATATGCCGATCATAGGCTTTCACCCCAAGCATAATTTGCGTGTCACAAATGTTGTGGTTGATGTTGCACAGGACGTTGAGCAAAAAAGAGACGTTCCTGACGAAGAACATACTGGTGTGGGTGTTGGTAAGTACAATTTACATTTTATAATTGCTTGAAACTTTGATTGCAAGCATTTTATAGCATATTATTTCAGGCGTTCGGTAAATTTCTCACGATAACCAGGGTGTACGGTACATTTATCACGATAATGCAAGCAACAACGAAGCTTGGCGAAGATTGTGGTCTACAATATACCTTTTTATAATTGCATGTGACCTTGTAATTGCTTGAAAGGTTGATTGCAAGCATTTTATAGCGTATTATTTTCAGGCGTTCGGTACATTTCTCACAATAACCACGGTGTACGGTACATTTTTCACGATAACACAAGCAACAACGAAGCTTGGCGAAGATTGTGGTCTACAATATACCTTTTTATAATTGCATGTGACCTTGTAATTGCTTGAAAGTTTGATTGCAAGCATTTTATAGCGTATTATTTCAGGCGTTCGGTACATTTCTCACGCTAACCAGGGTGTACGGTACATTTCTCACGATAATACAAGCAACAACGAAGCTTGGCGAAGATTGTGCTCTACAATATACCTTTTTATAATTGCATGTGACCTTGAAATTGCTTGAGAGTTTGGTTACAAGCATTTTATTTGCATATTATTTCAGGCGTTCGGTATATTTCTTACGGTAATACAAACAACGAAAGATTGAATATTTGTGCTTGGCATTATATGATTGTGGGGAACATATGTACCGTATATAATATTTTATCATATATAATATATCATATATAATATATCATATATATTATATATGATAAAATATTATATACGGTACATATGTTCCCCACAATCATATAATGCCAAGCACAAATATTCAATCTTTCGTTGTTTGTATTACCGTAAGAAATATACCGAACGCCTGAAATAATACGCAAATAAAATGCTTGCAATCAAACTCTCAAGCAATTTCAAGGTCACATGCAATTATAAAAAGGTATATTGTATCATATTATGATACATATGTAAAATGGTTATATTATCACGACACTCTCTCTCTCTCTCTCTCTGTCTCTCTGTCTCTCTCACTCTCTTTGTCTGATATAGGCCAGGGCACTCCCTAACTACTCTTCCCCCCCTGGGGAAATCACACCTAGCAGATGTTCTTGACCTCCTCCTCCTCTCTCTTTCTCTCTCTCTCTGGGTCTACCTATACATTTATAATTGCATGTGACCTTGAAATTGATTGAAAGTTTGATTGCAAGCATTTTATAGCGTATTATTTCAGGCGTTCGGTACATTTCTCACGTGGTTATATAACCAGGGTGTTCGGTACATTTCTCACGTGGTTATATAACCAGGGTGTACGGTACATTTCTCACGTGGTTATATAACCACGGTGTACGGTACATTTCTCACGTGGTTATATAACCAGGGTGTACGGTACATTTCTCACGTGGTTATATAACCAGGGTGTTCGGTACATTTCTCACGTGGTTATATAACCAGGGTGTACGGTACATTTCTCACGTGGTTATATAACCAGGGTGTACGGTACATTTCTCACGTGGTTATATAACCAGGGTGTTCGGTACATTTCTCACGTGGTTATATAACCAGGGTGTTCGGTACATTTCTCACGTGGTTATATAACCACGGTGTACGGTACATTTCTCACGTGGTTATATAACCAGGGTGTTCGGTACATTTCTCACGTGGTTATATAACCAGGGTGTTCGGTACATTTCTCACGTGGTTATATAACCACGGTGTACGGTACATTTCTCACGTGGTTATATAACCACGGTGTACGGTACATTTCTCACGTGGTTATATAACCACGGTGTATGGTACATTTCTCACGTGGTTATATAACCACGGTGTACGGTACATTTCTCACGTGGTTATATAACCACGGTGTACGGTACATTTCTCACGTGGTTATATAACCACGGTGTATGGTACATTTCTCACGTGGTTATATAACCACGGTGTACGGTACATTTCTCACGTGGTTATATAACCAGGGTGTACGGTACATTTCTCACGTGGTTATATAACCAGGGTGTTCGGTACATTTCTCACGTGGTTATATAACCACGGTGTACAGTACATTTCTCACGTGGTTATATAACCAGGGTGTACGGTACATTTCTCACGTGGTTATATAACCACGGTGTACGGTACATTTCTCACGTGGTTATATAACCAGGGTGTACGGTACATTTCTCATGTGGTTATATAACCAGGGTGTTCGGTACATTTCTCACGTGGTTATATAACCAGGGTGTTCGGTACATTTCTCACGTGGTTATATAACCACGGTTTACGGTACATTTCTCACGTGGTTATATAACCACGGTGTACGGTACATTTCTCACGTGGTTATATAACCAGGGTGTACGGTACATTTCTCACGTGGTTATATAACCAGGGTGTACGGTACATTTCTCACGTGGTTATATAACCAGGGTGTTCGGTACATTTCTCACGTGGTTATATAACCAGGGTGTACGGTACATTTCTCACGTGGTTATATAACCAGGGTGTTCGGTACATTTCTCACGTGGTTATATAACCACGGTGTACGGTACATTTCTCACGTGGTTATATAACCACGGTGTACAGTACATTTCTCACGTGGTTATATAACCACGGTGTACGGTACATTTCTCACGTGGTTATATAACCACGGTGTTCAGTACATTTCTCACGTGGTTATATAACCAGGGTGTACGGTACATTTCTCACGTGGTTATATAACCACCGTGTACGGTACATTTCTCACGTGGTTATATAACCACCGTGTACGGTACATTTCTCACGTGGTTATATAACCAGGGTGTACGGTACATTTCTCACGTGGTTATATAACCACGGTGTACGGTACATTTCTCACCACAATACAAGCAACAACGAAGCTTGGCGAAGATTGTGGTCTACAATATACCTTTTTATAATTGCATGAGACCTTGAAATTGATTGAGAGTTTGATTGCAAGCAATGTATAGCGTATTATTTCAGGCGTTCGGTACATTTCTTACGGTAACCAGGGTGTACGGTACATTGCATGTGACCTTGAAATTGATTGAGAGTTTGATTGCAAGCATTTTATTTGCGTATTATTTCAGGCGTTTGATATTATTTCTTACGGTAATACAAACAACGAAAGATTGAATATTTGTGATTGGCATTATATGATGGTGGGGAACATATGTACCGTATATATTACTTTATCATAATATGATACATATGTAAAATTGCTATATTATCACGACACTCTCTCTCTCTCTCTCTCTCTCTCTCTCTTTCTTTCAAATAAATCATGTCTTACAGTTATAAATTTGGAGTCTGCACATCCCTCATATGAAATACCATTCCCACATTTTGCACAGGTAACAGTGCCAGACCAGTAAAACGGACCAGGTCATTGACCCCCAAGCCAGCCCCCCCCCCCCCCCCCCTCCCAATCCAGGCAGCAAGCCGCCGTGTCAGAGCCTCCAGTTATTTCGCTCGCCAACATCTCGGGGGTAGACCAAATCCCAACTACCTCCGCCCATGCACAAGCTGGTCCAGCGACCTCTACACCAGCTGCAGGTGCAAATCCCCCCGTGTTGGCAACGCCACCCGAGATGTCGCGGACGAGGGTGACCAGGCATCGGCTGGATTTGGAGGAAAGCGATGCCGGCCCAAGCTCTCCCGATTCGCCGGAAGCCAGGATATCCCCGCTGCCGGAAAGCGACTCGGATGACGGGCAGGCACAGCCACAGCAGGGACAGCCACAGCAGGGACAGCCACAGCAGGGACAGCCACAGCAGGCACAGCCACAGCAGGGACAGCCACAGCCACAGCAGGGACAGCAACAGCTGGGACAGCCACAGCAGGGACAGCCACAGCCACAGCAGGCACAGCCACAGCAGGGACAGCCACAGCGAGGTGCCCAGGGAAGGGCCAGAGGAGGGGCCAGAGGAGGTGCCCCAGGAGGTGCCCCAGGAGGTGCCAGAGGAGGTGCCCGAGGAGGTGCACCAGGAGGTGCCCCAAGAGGTGCACCAGAAGGTGCCCCAGGAGGTGCCAGAGGAGGTGCACCAGGAGGTGCCCCAGGAGGTGCACCAGGAGGTCCCCCAGGAGGGGCCAGGATGCCGGTACCACCACCTGTCTTTCAGTGGCAGGACTGCCTGCCTCGGGATATGCCTGGTCAACCACCCCTCTTTCACAAGGCACCGAATGGCGTCCAGCCTGCCTCCCATTGACATCGGCGAACTCCTCGTGTTTTTGGCCCTCACCATGCTCATGCCCCACATAAAGAAACATAACATGTTAGATTATTGGGTTATGCATGGCATCATAGCAACGCCAGTGTTCAACACCTACATGCCAAGGGACCAGTATAGGCAAATTCTGAAGTGCTTGCACTTTGTGGATAACACTGCGCCACACGGAGCCGACAAGATCTGGAAAATACGGCCATTCCTGAACTCCCTCCTCTACAGGTATCGCCGGTTTTTCAAACCTTTCCAAAATGTCGTTATCGATGAGTCCTTGGTCCTCTTCCGTGGACGTCTCTCTTTCCGCCAGTACATTCCGTCGAAGCGTCACCGCTTCGGGATCAAATTCTTTGTACTGTGTGACTGCGAGACAGGATACGTGCTGGATCTTATCATATATACCGCTACTGATGTGGACATTCCGAACGACCCTTTGGGTCTTTCAGGGTCGGTTGTCAAGACACTGATGGAGCCGTATCTAGATGCCAACCGTATCCTGTTCACTGACAATTTCTACACCTCTCCTCTCCTTGCCAGGTATCTCCTTACAAGGAGAACGGGAAGCTGTGGAACTGTTAGGTCAAACCGGAAACACTGGCCCCAGTTTGAGAAGACGCAGAAAGGAGACATCTTCCGGAAGAAGAGCAGCAGTGAGAACATACTGGCTATTTGTTGGCACGACACAAAGCCAGTCAATGTCCTCTCCATCTACCACAAGTCCGCATTGCGAGATAGCGGGAAGAGGAGATACCTACAGGACCATGTCACAGGCAACAGGACTGTAGTTGTTATCTCCAAACCTGACGCTGTCCTGGAGTATAATGTGAACATGCGGTTGGTGGACAAGTGATATGCAGATCACTGCTGTTGACTGCCTGAGGAAGACCTGTAAATGGTACAAGAAGGCCGTACCCCATCTTCTTGATGTCACTGTCCTCAACGCATACAACCTGTGGATGACGCACACAGGAAAGAAGACCTCTGTAAGGCTGTTCTCCAAGGACATCATCGAGGCCATCCTCCGTAAGCACGGAACCACACGTGCGGCACCAGTTCCGAGGGCGATCGTGGATTTGCCCAGCCGCCTTGAGTGCCGGGACTACCTTGTGACCCACAGGCTTGTGGCTGTACCTCCCAACCCTAACCAACTTGCTGCTGGCCGGGTGGCCAGAAAGAAGGTGTGCCACGTCTGCAGTCACACGACAAGGAGGCCCCGACATAGGAGGGAAGTCGCGTCCAAGTGTAGTCGGTGTGATGTGGGACTCTGTCCTATTCCTTGCTACACCGAGTACCACACACTGGAACACTAATAACCTCCTCCCTTCTTGCCAATCATTCATAACTTCATTCAATCATTCATTCATCTATTTCAAAGTACCTCATGAATTCATGTCATTCAATCATTCATATGGTGGAATAGCACACTACCCAAACACAAGTGCATTCATCATCATCAGCAACATCACCCATTACATCCATAAGTTTCGAATCTCATCCATCCATCTGGTTCTTGGTCCACCTCATACATCCATGTCATTCATTCATACATACATTCATACACTCGCTATAGGCAGTTCTGCCTTTTGTCTACCTCAATCACATTCATACACTTGCTATAGGCAGTTCTGCCTTTTGTCTACCTCAATCACATTCATACACTCGCTATAGGCAGTTCTGCCTTTTGTCTACCTCAATCACATTCATACACTCGCTATAGGCAGTTCTGCCTTTTCCCTACCTCAATCACATTCATACACTCGGTATAGGCAGGTCTGCCTTTTCCCTACCTCAATCACATAACTGTCTTTTACCTACCTCAATCACATAACTGCCTTTTGCCTACCTCAATCACATGTGGATTACACCTCCTGGGAACACCACAAAAAAAAAAAAATCGTCAACACTACACCATAGGGTGATTTGGAAATGTGTTGAAATAATATTATATATAAAACAAAACAAAAATTCCTGCAAAGCAAGCGAAACAGAGAGAGAGAGAGAGAGAGAGAGAGACAGACAGAATGCAGAAACTGAACTGAAGAAAGAGTGAAAAAGATATAATAATACAGAAATATTACAAGCAAATAAAGAAAGAGGGATTAGAGAAAATAATAATGAGAATTACATATACGGATGAAGAAGAGAGAAAGGGAGAGAGAGAGAGACAGAGCGCGCGAGAGAGGGAAAGCGAGCGAGCCAGAGAGAGAGAGAGAGAGACAGACAGACAGACAGATGGGAGGAGTGAGAGAGATTAGAGAAAATAATAATGAGAATTACATATATGGATGAGGAAGAGAGAGAGAGACAGAGCGCGCAAGAGAGGGAAAGCGAGCGAGCCAGAGAGAGAGAGAGAGAGATAGACACACAGGAGGAGTGAGAGAGAGAGAGAGAGAGACAGACAGACAGGAGGAGTGAGAGAGAGAGAAAGAGAGAGAGAGAGAATACAGAGAATACAGAAATAAGGAGAAATAAGAGAAAAATAAGACCGATTAAGGAATAGTAGACGCACGGGAGGCCGAAGTCAGGGCAAAGCGAACGCATCCGAACGCGCCCGGGAAATAGACCAAAAAGTACCTCCTCTTCCTCACCTCTTCCCACCCTCCACACTCGCTGATAACATCCAGAATAGACTTATATGGGGAGAAGAAGAGTTGCTCTTTCCAAAAATTACCGTTTCGTTCGCATTGGAGCCATAGTAACAGCGCTAGGGCGAGTGAAAGTGAGCGAATATTTCGGGATTATGCCCGCTGGGCGGCAAGGTGTAAAATACCTTACCACCCGCTCTTTGAGTGTTAATTCCCACTGATCCTTCCTAAGTTGCATAAAATTGGTTAATGTAGTCATAATATACTGTGAAAACGCGTCATGATCCTGAAAGAGTTAATAAGGTATTTCTTTGATGTATGTGCTGCCGGTTGATATTATATAATTATATATATATATATATATATATATATATATATATATATATATATATATATATATATATATATATATATATATATGACAGATTCTAGGGAGGGTTCGAAGTCCACTAAACTTAATGAAGAATAAACTATCATATACATTCAAGTATTGCTACAAATGATGAGATAAGATAATAGTTAGCAAAATGAGTATTGAGTGTATGCAAGAACAAGACAAGGGCTCCTTAGTAAAACATATGAAGGGAACAATAAATGTGCAAGCAAGCACACACGGAGGGTGGAAGATAAGGGGGGGGCTTGTTTATTTCATAATTTATGTATTTTGTTTATTATTTCTATAGTGTCCTACCTAGACCTCCACCAAGCTTTAAAAAAAAAGAAAAAGAAAAAAAAACTCCACCAAAACAAATGTGTACATTTGTTGATAGAAAACATTCCCGGCCTAAGGCCGGTTCCTCTTATATTACAGGCTCGCGAAAAATCGACACCTAAATGACACAAAAGTCTTAATATTGACAAATAAGTGGAGCGAAAGGTCATAAAATCGCCAAACAACTTGGCCGAAAGTCTTAAAATATGAAAATTCATGGGGCCAAACATGAGGAAGAAAGGGGACCAGAAAAGTGATCAATATCCCCTTAGAAAGAAGAGGTGAACATACAGCACACTATAGAAAGAAGAGGTGAACATACAACACACTATAGAAAGAAGAGGTGAACATACAACACACTATAGAAAGAAGAGGTGAACATACAACACACTATAGAAGAGGTGAACATACAACACACTATAGAAAGAAGAGGTGAACATACAACACACTATAGAAAGAAGAGGTGAACATACAACACACTATAGAAAGAAGAGGTGAACATACAGCACACTATAGAAAGAAGAGGTGAACATACAACACACTATAGAAAGAAGAGGTGAACATACAACACACTATAGAAAGAAGAGGTGAACATACAGCACACTATAGAAGAGGTGAACATACAGCACACTATAGAAAGAAGAGGTGAACATACAACACACTATAGAAAGAAGAGGTGAACATACAGCACACTATAGAAAGAAGAGGTGAACATACAACACACTATAGAAAGAAGAGGTGAACATACAGCACACTATAGAAAGAAGAGGTGAACATACAACACACTATAGAAAGAAGAGGTGAACATACAGCACACTATAGAAGAGGTGAACATACAACACACTATAGAAAGAAGAGGTGAACATACAACACACTATAGAAAGAAGAGGTGAACATACAACACACTATAGAAAGAAGAGGTGAACATACAGCACACTATAGAAAGAAGAGGTGAACATACAACACACTATAGAAAGAAGAGGTGAACATACAACACACTATAGAAAGAAGAGGTGAACATACAACACACTATAGAAAGAAGAGGTGAACATACAACACACTATAGAAGAGGTGAACATACAACACACTATAGAAAGAAGAGGTGAACATACAACACACTATAGAAAGAAGAGGTGAACATACAACACACTATAGAAAGAAGAGGTGAACATACAGCACACTATAGAAAGAAGAGGTGAACATACAACACACTATAGAAAGAAGAGGTGAACATACAACACACTATAGAAAGAAGAGGTGAACATACAACACACTATAGAAAGAAGAGGTGAACATACAACACACTATAGAAAGAAGAGGTGAACATACAACACACTATAGAAAGAAGAGGTGAACATACAACACACTATAGAAAGAAGAGGTGAACATACAACACACTATAGAAAGAAGAGGTGAACATACAACACACTATAGAAAGAAGAGGTGAACATACAACACACTATAGAAAGAAGAGGTGAACATACAACACACTATAGAAAGAAGAGGTGAACATACAACACACTATAGAAAGAAGAGGTGAACATACAACACACTATAGAAAGAAGAGGTGAACATACAACACACTATAGAAAGAAGAGGTGAACATACAACACACTATAGAAAGAAGAGGTGAACATACAACACACTATAGAAAGAAGAGGTGAACATACAACACACTATAGAAAGAAGAGGTGAACATACAACACACTATAGAAAGAAGAGGTGAACATACAGCACACTATAGAAAGAAGAGGTGAACATACAGCACACTATAGAAAGAAGAGGTGAACATACAACACACTATAGAAAGAAGAGGTGAACATACAACACACTATAGAAGAGGTGAACATACAACACACTATAGAAAGAAGAGGTGAACATACAACACACTATAGAAAGAAGAGGTGAACATACAGCACACTATAGAAAGAAGAGGTGAACATACAACACACTATAGAAAGAAGAGGTGAACATACAGCACACTATAGAAAGAAGAGGTGAACATACAGCACACTATAGAAAGAAGAGGTGAACATACAACACACTATAGAAAGAAGAGGTGAACATACAACACACTATAGAAGAGGTGAACATACAACACACTATAGAAAGAAGAGGTGAACATACAACACACTATAGAAAGAAGAGGTGAACATACAACACACTATAGAAAGAAGAGGTGAACATACAACACACTATAGAAAGAAGAGGTGAACATACAGCACACTATAGAAAGAAGAGGTGAACATACAGCACACTATAGAAAGAAGAGGTGAACATACAACACACTATAGAAAGAAGAGGTGAACATACAACACACTATAGAAGAGGTGAACATACAACACACTATAGAAAGAAGAGGTGAACATACAGCACACTATAGAAAGAAGAGGTGAACATACAGCACACTATAGAAAGAAGAGGTGAACATACAACACACTATAGAAAGAAGAGGTGAACATACAACACACTATAGAAGAGGTGAACATACAACACACTATAGAAAGAAGAGGTGAACATACAACACACTATAGAAAGAAGAGGTGAACATACAACACACTATAGAAGAGGTGAACATACAACACACTATAGAAAGAAGAGGTGAACATACAACACACTATAGAAAGAAGAGGTGAACATACAGCACACTATAGAAAGAAGAGGTGAACATACAACACACTATAGAAAGAAGAGGTGAACATACAACACACTATAGAAAGAAGAGGTGAACATACAACACACTATAGAAAGAAGAGGTGAACATACAACACACTATAGAAGAGGTGAACATACAACACACTATAGAAAGAAGAGGTGAACATACAACACACTATAGAAAGAAGAGGTGAACATACAACACACTATAGAAAGAAGAGGTGAACATACAGCACACTATAGAAAGAAGAGGTGAACATACAACACACTATAGAAAGAAGAGGTGAACATACAACACACTATAGAAAGAAGAGGTGAACATACAGCACACTATAGAAAGAAGAGGTGAACATACAGCACACTATAGAAAGAAGAGGTGAACATACAACACACTATAGAAAGAAGAGGTGAACATACAACACACTATAGAAAGAAGAGGTGAACATACAACACACTATAGAAAGAAGAGGTGAACATACAACACACTATAGAAAGAAGAGGTGAACATACAACACACTATAGAAAGAAGAGGTGAACATACAACACACTATAGAAAGAAGAGGTGAACATACAACACACTATAGAAAGAAGAGGTGAACATACAACACACTATAGAAAGAAGAGGTGAACATACAACACACTATAGAAAGAAGAGGTGAACATACAACACACTATAGAAAGAAGAGGTGAACATACAACACACTATAGAAAGAAGAGGTGAACATACAACACACTATAGAAAGAAGAGGTGAACATACAGCACACTATAGAAAGAAGAGGTGAACATACAGCACACTATAGAAAGAAGAGGTGAACATACAACACACTATAGAAAGAAGAGGTGAACATACAACACACTATAGAAGAGGTGAACATACAACACACTATAGAAAGAAGAGGTGAACATACAACACACTATAGAAAGAAGAGGTGAACATACAGCACACTATAGAAAGAAGAGGTGAACATACAACACACTATAGAAAGAAGAGGTGAACATACAGCACACTATAGAA